>VXBO01011997.1:67004-91735 GCA_013400135.1 Rhinoptilus africanus
GGGGGGGGGGGGAAGGTGTTGAGAGGAAAGGAGTAAGATTTGTGGGAGTAAAGGGAAATCTCTAAAGGTAAGTTGAGGCATGGTACAAATGAAAACAGGGCAAGGAAACAATTTGAATCTTAAAGACAGAGGGAGCTGACAAGTGTGGAAGAGCACATGATTGGTGGTAACTTGTCTTCTAGGGCTGAAATCTTGAAGAACATCCATGGTCAATCCTTCAATCTATTCGACAAATGATGATAAAGCAAGGTGTAAAATAGAGAACCTTAAAAAATTCCCAAACAACCTAAGTATTTGGAAATGGGCATCTGGGACAAAGCAACTCAGTCCCTAAAGGACTATGAAAGAAAACGAATTTAAAATAATTTTTAAGACTTCTAAAAGGGCCAAACATTAGATGTATGCTTTCCTGTACAAGTAACCTGGGTGTGGTTAAGCAGGAGGGGTATTAAAAGCATCCTTCTCAATGGGTGTTGTGTCCCAACATGCAAGCAAAAAGTTATTAAACCTTGCCAAGTGAAATATCTGTTCACAGTGAAGCAGTTCAAAACAGATATTGAAAAGTAGCTCACCTTATGCATTAAAAATCAGGTGAACCTGATAAAGGAGCAAAGGATGTATTTAGGGAGATAAAGCCACATGAATTCTCTGGACTGACCTTCTCCTTGACTTTCTCACTTATGATACTTTCACCAGCAGAGAAGTTTTAAGGTTGGGGTTCAACCTGTGGTTGCTCTGTGGTCCCAAATGTAGTTTACAGAAGATTCAAAACTAGGCACAACAGACCTACTGCACATGAGTTGTATGATCTATCTTCACTGGTGGTTCTCAAGACCTAAACTGCCTGCAAATGGTTAAGTTTCACAGGAGCAGTTTTTCAGTCCAATGCTGGGATAAGTGTGCTAGATTTTGCTGCAGAGTTTACCTGGAAAATCCAATAATTCTGTGCACCTTGTATCTCAAGGGTCATTGCAAGTGGAAGAAATTCTAGAAGGAACTAATCCATTGAATGCCAATGAATCACCAACCATGGACGAGATTCCTTCAGGAGTTATGAGTAAAAATAGATATGTAATTACCCGGAGAAATGGTGACTGCTGTAACCTTTTGCTTAAATTGACTAAGAGTTGCTATTTTTCTTTGGGTACTTAATGTCAGGGGTTTTGTTTTTTTAAAGGATGAAGGTAGACAACTATAGGCTAAGAGGTCTTAAGAAAGAACAAAATTCTTAGAACACATGGGTAAATGCACTATACCAGGGAAAGAATTCTGGCATGACCTTAGCAAAGGAAAGCCATGACTTGCAAATTATTACCTTTTTGTTTTGTTTTTAGGTAATCAAAGCGGCTAGGCAAAGAGACTGTAGTCAATATAACATAACTAGATCTTTAAAAAGAGTTCATCAAAGTTTCGTGTCAAATAGTATGAAAGAAAGATGCCATGGGGTAAGAGAGGTCTTTGTGTAGATTAACGATAGGCTAGTAAAGAAATAGGAAAAAAATAATTGATTTTCATGCTGGAGAGAAAACACTGTCAGGAATCTGTGGTGGTTTATGGGTTTTTCAACATATGCATAAATGAAGAAGGCTATATATACTAAAGTCTTCTGATAGACCAGTATTCAAGATAGCCCAACTTGCACATAGGTAGAGCTGGAAATAGAAAGATCATGCAATAAATGGAAATAAAATGGCATGTGGAGGAAGAAAATCAGCGCAGAACACTGCAAACAGAGAAGTTAATTGTAGTTAGTTGTGTAATATTGGACTTTAAATTACCTCTCACCACTAGGAAAGGATTGTGACAGACTCTTCCCTAAACATCCTTTATCAGCCACTGTTGGAGCACAGATGATGGATATATGGACATTTGGTATAACATCCTGTTCTACTGTTATGCAAAAAGTGGTATTAATTTTTTTTTTTTTAAAAGAAACTGAAGACTTAAGAATTCTTTTTCCTTTCGCTAAGATTTATGTAGCACATTGTCATCCTACTGTGAAAGGTGATAACAAAATAAATTAATCTGGGCAGCTATTCTTAAGGCATGATCTTTGTAAAGTATTCCGCTAGGTAAGCTGGAATGGGATAGACTTGTTTAGACTGAGCTTACAATAATGCAGTGAGAGATACATATTGCTGTTACTTTAGTGATATAAGTTTTAAACAATCTTTTGCTTGAGTCAGTCCGTCACTGTATGCCATTGACGCTACTTACTGTACCTTTGGATACACTTGTCAAAAAGCTTCTGTAGACCAGCTGTTTTAGTGTATGTAATTGAAGAAGAGAAATACGTATGAAAGCCAAGTCCACAATGTAAAGATGATGACATTGCATAGTGGATTGGTAGATGTTTATAAGTTCACCTATGGTGCATATTTATCTAATGATGTAATAAAACAGAAGAGACTTGCAGCAAAGAAATTGCAAGGACGTCTTTTTCTCATTACTCTTGAGTAAGGAAGTAATGTGTTATTATTATATTTTAAATCCTGGAAAACACAGGAAAGCACACAATTGTCACTGGTATTTAAATGTTCAGATTTCACTGAGTTCGAAGAAAGCTGTGCTTTGCTACTGTTGAGCTTTGAGACTCGTGACTGCCTTGAAGTGATACGGGAAGCCTGATAGGGGAACTAAAACAGAATCCAGGAATTTCCAAGTCACAGCTCAATATTTCATATGCTTATTTTTCAGGTAAACAAAGAGGCCTTCAAGGCAAACTAGTCCTGTGTTTTGTCAAGAGTATCTAAAATGTAAATGTGTGTTATGATCATACTTTATCCATCCTTATAACATTTTCATATACATTTCTACTCCTCAACTGATTAGTATGCTAAACTTGCCATTTCCAAACTCTGAATGTTGTCTTGAGTTCATTCAAAATGTTAAAATTCTCTTAGAGAACTTATTTTTATGTTGATAGCATCGTTTTCATTTATTTTAGATATATTTAAATTCTTAAAATCTTTCATCCTCCAGCAAAACCCAGCTTCCTGATATTTTACATCTTATTGAGTAAAAGAAATGTAATGGGTTGTGTGTATTTTGAAAAACTAGTATTTTCTGTGCATGCTATACTGAGTGAATTATATAGTAAACTCATGACAAAGAGTACTAGACTGCAGTTCTTCAAGTCCTAAGCATTCCATAAGTTATAGGTTGTTAGTTTGTTTGGTTTTGTTAAGTAACAAAATTAAATCCTGAAAGCTTGTTTCAGATCTGCCTTTTTCTTTCTTTCTCTCTTTTTTAAAAATTTTTTTCCTGTCTTCAAGCAACAGGTAGAGTGAAAATTTAGTTTTCTGTGTTTTTGTTATTAAGGTTGCAGTAATATGTCATAGCTCTGATCTCCTATTTTATAACCCTAATCTTCTATAGCAGTAGCCATGACAGTTGCTTTCTTTCCATTTAGTGAGATCTAAACAAAAATTAGTGCATCATGGTGATCTCAGATGCAGTTTAGGAAAAATGTGAGCAATAACCAAATGCTAATGATGCTTCTTTTCTTCATTATGCCCTGTTGTGTTGTAGTATTTGAGCTACTTAGTGCCTAGATAAGTACTGGTTTTATTTTGATGCTTACTAGGGCCAAATGACTTCAGGAACCTATTGCAAATAAGCAATTTGATTATTAAAACAGGCAGTATTATGTACAACTTCTGTTTGCTCTGCAGAAGTGAGATTATCTGCTTAGATCTATCGGTACTGGCTGGTTGTGTTGACCAGAAGTAATTGTTATGTAATTTTTATGGGTTTTTCCCCCCCTCTTCTTCCTTCACCTCCTTTTTTGAACTCTGCATTACTTAAGAGCCACCCCTTGAGCAAGACAGGCAGCTGTGCCCTCTTCATTCCATGTTCCTCTGATGGTGCTGTATATGGTGCAAGGAAGGGCTGGTTTTTTCTGCAGTTGGGTTGTTGCTGTGTCTCAGCCCAAGCCAGCATCATCTAATATGACAGGCAAAGTGTCAGAAAGAATACAGTCAAATGGAGAACTTGTCACCATAGGTGGAAAAATCTATCACAGTTGCGAGGTAGCATTAGTGCAGCAAAATAACTTAAGATGCACTGCATGTTCTACAGTGGTTTGAAAACCTACAGCAGACCAGGAAATCCAAGTGCCAACTGGCTGTGCTCTTCAAGGGGTTTCTAATCCAGGCAAGGGTTTGTTCCACAGAGACATTTCTAAAGCCCAGGTCTTTTCTTCCTTTGGAGTCATTTGCAAGCGTACTTATTGTCTTGCCTGTGACTTGGGAATTTTTTCTGTTCCTGCATTTTCAGGTGCCCTGATATGTTCTGCTTCTGCAGATTTGTGGAACAAGGACTCTTTCTTGGTTAAATCACTTGCAATTAAGCTTGAGATGAAAGGGAAATAATGATGGAGGGGGGTGGGGGGCAGTAAACCTGTGCTTCCTTAATGGAAATGCTCTTATACCACAATATTGTATGATCTGTGATGCAAATGATGCACCACACTAACAATATATTTTGTCCTTGATGTGCTAGTGGTGATGGTGGTGACTTGGGACCATTAAGACTGCAGGTTTTGCTCAATATTTCCTAATTAAGAAATGCAGAGAGTTCAGTGCTACTCATCTCTTTAGTAGTGCTAGAAGAACTCTGTTTTTCAGGCAGCGCTGCAGAGGTTGCAGCGCTGCTTATCTCTATGACCCTGGTGGGCAGATTTTTCATTTTCCTTTAGCAAGGACTAATGAGTGAGAAGAACAGTGTCTGTGTTGGAACTAGTGTACCACCAAAGCGTTGACCTAGTTCTTTCTGCATTTTCTTTTAACAACAAGGTATTCAGCAATGTTTCTGTGTGACTTCTTACAGTAAAATTCTGTGCTTCATACACTGATGCCTGTCAGCAGGTATTTCAGATTCTCATGCTTGTACTTACTGGATGAGCCAGCACCCTGACTCATACAGCATCAGATGCTGATGGTGTCTGGGTAGAAGCTATGCGGGCTCAGCCAAACCCCAAATGTCCATTCTTATATTTCTTTTGGGGCAATATTGTTTCTCCCAATGCTAAGTCTATCCAAGGAGAACATACTTTTCTCTCCAAGTGTCTGAGAATGGAGGAGGAGTGGGAGACAGCTGGGCACCATCCAGATCTTTCCCTCTGGTTTCCATCTTTCTCTCCTCTCATAGTTTTGGGATAGAGCTTTCTGTGGTACATGTTCAACCGTGCTTTGGATTTACAGAAAATTCTAACAGAGTAAACTTTTAGCTATGATAACAACTATTTCTTCCAAGTTGTAGGTGCAGGAGCCTGATGAACCTGTAATTGTTACTACTGAGAGCTCCTGAAGGCTTCCTGAAGGTGTGAGTGGAATTTGCTGACTTAGATTTTGTGGGCCACTTTTGAGGATAATCAGTAATAACTGTGATGTGTAATAACAGAACTGAGAGGTCAGGATTTACAAATCTTTTGACATTTTTGGTTTTTTTCCTTCTCCAGTTTCCTGTAACTTCGTGATTGGAAGGCTTGCTTGGTCTGGTGGGAGACTAACTCTGTTAGTAGGGCTCACTCACTCATCACAAGTGGAAGTCACCCACGTGAAAAATCAGAGAATAAGAACCTATCACAGAAGGATATCCTGTCTGTTTTCTGCATCCAGATGAAAGATCTTGCAGGCTCTGGCTTGCATGAGTATTACAGCATTCATCTGGGATGTGAGAAAGATGACAGAGAAGTGACTGGACTGTGGGATTCACAATCTAGCTGACTGTTCTGGTCTAAAATATACTCTCATACAGTTTTGTGAGGCATCTTGCCGCTTAATTATTTCCACTAAAAATTTTGATCTGTTCTACTTTCATCTTGGTGTCGAAGAGATCTTTTTTAAAATTTTGACCCTTTCCTGCACAGGTCCAATGAGAAATATGCTAGCCTTTGCTGTTGTTCAGTTGTAAAACTCTGTTGTCCTATTAGGATGTGATGTAGGTGGCCAGTAGGACACTATAAGGAAGCATTAGGTCAGCTGCAGCATTTACAGAGAAGCCCCAGACTGAAAGCTGTTATAACTCAGCCAAAGAATCTTGTAAATAATGACTCTGTTTATGGAAAAAGTGATAATTTTGTAAATCAGTCAAAAGAAAAGCTATACAAATATCGTTTAACTCATTTTTTCAGAACACTGTGACACAGCTAATTATCTTTATTTGGCTTCATCATAAAATATTTTTGTGAGGAAAAAATAAATCCAGGGCTCTTCTCTCATTCTCTCTGGTTGCTTTTGGTGTCCTCGCAATGCATTCTTTATGATAAGAGTGAGTGGAGTTGAGGTTATGCATCAGCTTTTGCTTCAAGAAGCAAAGATTTTTTTGCCCCCAAGTTGACAAATATTTATTTGTCTTGTTTTTCATTTTTTCCCTGTTTGCTTAAATAAGCGAACAGGACCTTACCTACAGTACCTTACTCTGGTAGTTTGTAGCTTAAACTGGAATGCCTATCCCACGTGAATACCTACCCTTTCATTCATTCCAGTATTGAACGTAGAATTAAAAGTAAGCGTTAAAATTACAAAAGGATTATTTCTTTTTAGCTGATTAAAGGCTTCCATCGGTTGCACCTGTTGCATTTGCCACTCAGCATTTGTCTGTGCATTCATGTCTCTACAGTGCACTCCACCAAGACTCGCGCTTCTTCCCCTTCTAGAGATGCAACTCATTTGTGAGTTCTGCTTCTTTTTATGGTTTCACCTGAGGACCTTTTCTTTTAATTGTGGAAGCCTCCTTTGATTAAATGGAAGTTTCTGTCCTCTGAGAATGATAATGTAACACTGCATGCTTTTATCTGTAGTGATCATTTTTGTAGGCAAAAACAATTGCATACTTAATTATTCTCATTAGTGGTTCTGATTTTGAAACCGATTCAAATGAACACGCCTTTGGAATAAAAGGTTGAGCACTGACACATTGAATCAGAGTAGCAATTTGAAAAAGCGTAATTTATTTTTTGTTCCTTTTGGTGGACACATTGTAATTTTGTACTGTTTAGCCCTGAAATACTCTCTACCATCACAGTGCACTGCATAGGAAGCAGTTCTGCATTGGGAAATTATATACTGTGGATTACACAGTCATCTAGATTAACTGTGCAAAAACTAAGCAGTTCATCCATGCTTGCTGTAGACTATGCTCTTCTTTTGATTATTTTCCCCCCATTACTTTGTACTGCAGTAACAATCGTAACAATTTACAAGACTGCTTTGACAGCAAAAAGTCAAAACATCCAAGAAATGCTTTTTACTTGAAATATTTATTTTATGTTAAGCCAGGTCTCAGGGATAGCCTCTCAAAGTAGGCATCTGTTAGAGTGACGTTAGTGAAAAATTCAATTGCTTTGTACAGGACAATTTTGAAATGTTACATTTTGCAAATTAACTCACTCCTGATTCCCTCAGAATCTTTTTTATATGAGGAAGACACAAATAACTGATAACGGGCCTGTCCCGGAATTCCTCCAGGCTGTCCATCCCAGCTATATTGCTATAGTTCTTGTTCCCTTATGCACTCCCTTCAGAAGGTGGGAGGAGGAGCAGGTCCAGGGGCAGAGGGGAGGCCTCTGCCTGCAACTGCCCCTCATCTCCTTATTTCTGGATGCTATCTTCGGAATTGCCTCTCTCCTGAGGCATCCTCTGCCACTACACCTGGATGTCAAGTCTGGGAGGAATGCCTGGCAAGGAGCAATTGGGATTCACTTTGTCATCTGGCTTCCTCAGGGTCTCTAATAGCCACTACAAAGAGAAATAAAGGAGCATTTTGGTCAGATTCAGGGATAGAAACATAGAATTGTTAACCTAACACTGCTAAGTTACCACTAAACCATGTCTCTCAGCACTACATCTACATGCCTTTTAAATTTCTCCAGGGATGGTGACTCAGCCACTTCCCTGGTTTCAAAGATTTTAGGTTTCAAAGTTCCACTCTGAGGTGCACTGGGTCTCTGCACTGACTGAGGCCCCTGCAGATGCTGGGGCTCACTTCAGTGCCAGCAGATCAGCTTTCAAGGATGATGAGCAGCTCATCTATGCAAAACTCATATTTGAACAAGTTATCATTTTCTAATTGAAAAACTGGTGAAAAAGGTTCTTCATAGTTTTGCTTGTTCACTGCTTAAGCAGCCTCTGTAAGAAGTATGGAAAAATTTGTTTTGTCAGGGCAATGGATGTTTCAGCATTTGCTGCTGGAAGATATATTTTTCTGGGGTAAAAAAAAAAAGATTTTCTGCCTATTATTCTCATGAGTACCTGTGATCTGACCAGTGCAGAATTATCTTCCTTTTTGTAGGAGATCACCACTGCAGACACAAAATTGGGCTTTTTTTCTGCTTTTCTCAGCAGTTTACAAGAAAGTGCCATTGATTATGGAGATCAAACTGCTTGATAGCAACCTATTTTTTTCCCCTCGACTCTGTTATACTTGATTTAAAACTGTTGTGGGTCATGGTGTTTAATTGGTGCTTTCTTATTTATTTTTACTATGTAGTAGTTTAATATACTCTTTGTTAATTATATATGTAATATCAAATCAGATTTTCAATTTATTTCATTTTATTTTCTGGAATAAATCTATTTTGTTTGGATTTTAGCATTCTCTCATCATTTTTCTGTAGTGTTCTTTTCTCTTTGCTTCATTATTTTAGTTCTTTTTAGTAAGACTTACTTTGGGGTCTGGTTAGAGCATCTTTATCCAGTGCTGTTTTGCTCTTCCCTGTTCTTGAAGATACATATCTTGCCTCCACCTGAAATGTATTCCTTGTGTGAGTTGTTTTACCCTCCCTCCCCTCAAATTCTGAGGAATATTCAATTCTTATCAATTTAGAGGGGCATAAGAAATTCTTGTCTGGAGTTAGAATCAAAGCCAAAATTGTAAAAGGGCATATTTTTTACCCTTACTCCAATAAAACTTTTATTTATCAACCTTATGTGTTAGTCATTAGATAAAACCCCTAGAGGGAGACATGATCACAGATGGATTATTGTAATGCCTCATCACTCTGATCTTTTCACAATAACTGAAGTAATTTCCCTAGATCACTTTGCATAGCATGTTACTTGATAATTGTGGAGTGGTAACAATTTAATTGTTTCTAGGTGTCCAATAATTTATTTTTTAAAAAAGGACCTTTTTCTTTTTTTTCAGTTTGGCAAGGGGAGACTTACTGGAGGAAAGAAGTAAAGGCTTATATAGCCTTTTTTTTTTTTTTTTTTAAATTTTGAAATTTCCATCACAGTGATACATTATGGAATCTTGTGAGGAAAAAAAAAGTAAAATTCATCCTAAATAGTGACATAGCTCGCTAGCAATGTACCCTACTACTCACCCAGACTGTCTTTCTCTGGTTGTGTTTTACACTGAGTAATCTGCATATTTCCGATTTCATTTGTAATGCTTCTGCTGCTGGTTTAAAAGGCAAAGCAATGCATTCTGAAACGTTTCATTTATCAGTTCTCTGTGTGTGTTTATGCAAAAAAGATGATCGTAGCATACTATATTGTTTGGATGTCGACAGGGTAATTAACCTGTAGTATGATCCTGTTGATTCAGTTTCCTTAAACATAATTTATTGTTTAGATGTCTTCAGTCATTTTCTTACAAATTATTTAGGATATTTTGATTGCTTTTTATATTAATTCCATTAAATTATCTTACAAAATATTTGTCTTTTACCTTACAGTGAATAATTAATATTTTATTTTCCTCTGGTAATGTAGTTATTAGTATTTTTCACTGACCATATAGAAAATGGGTGTTAAATTCTGTTATTTAAATTTCTCATTTGTTTTGTTGTATTTGGATCCCAATATCTTATACAGAAATTCAACATCTAAAAAGCAAATGCATATGTTAATAATGCTGAGTGGAATATTTTCCTGTAGACATTCATACTTTTTTCTTAGCTTTAAATAAAACAATATGCAACAGCATTCAAAGGAAGGACAAACTCTACTTAATAGCTGAAAATTTTGAAGCGTTATGGTCAAGAAAGCATTTTATTACCTACTTCCTACTCTGATTTCAGGCCAGGAGCTGTCTCAGTGATACCAGATCTCTCATGAGATATGGGATCCTGAGGAGTTCCTTTAAAAATCATAGAAACATAGAACGGTTCGAGTTAGAAGGGACCTTCAAGATCACCTAGTTCCAACCCCCCTGCCCTGGGCAGGGACACCTCCCACTAGACCAGGCTGCTCAAAGCCCCATCCAGCCTGGCCTTGAACACTTCCAGGGATGGGCATCCACAGCTTCCCTGGGCAACCTGTTCATGTGCCTCAACACCCTCACAGTCAAGAACTTCTTCCTAATATCTACTCTCTTTCAGATTAAAACCATTACCCCTCATCCTATCACTCCACTCCCTGATAAAGAGTCCCTCCCCATCTTTTCTGCAGGCCCCCTTCAGTTAACGGAAGGCTTCTGTAAGGTCTCCCGGGAGCCTTCTCTTCTCCAGGCTGAACAACCCCAATTCTTTCAGTCTGTCTTCATAGCATAGGAGCTCCAGCCCTCTCATCATCTTTGTGACCCTCTGCTGGACCCATTCCAACAAGTCCATGTCCTTCTTGTGCTGGGGACTCCAGAGCTGGATGCAATACTGCAGGTGGGGTCCCAGCAGAGCAGAGCAGAGGGGCAGAATCACCTCCCTTGACCTACTGGCCATGCTTCTTTTGATGCAGCCCATGATGCGGTTGGTTTTCTGGGCTGCAAGCATGCATTGCCAGCTCATGTTGAGTTTTTTGTCCACCAACACCCCCAAGTCTTTCTCCTCAGGACTGCTCTCAAGCCATTCTCCACCCAACCTGTATTTGTGCCTGGGATTGCAGTGACCCAGGTGCAGGACTTTGGACTTGGCCTTGTTGAACTTCATGAGGTTTGCATGGGCCCACCTCTCAAGCCTGCAAGGTCTCTCTGAATGGCATCCCTTCCCTCCAGCATGTCAACACAGCTTGGTGTCATCAGCAAATTTGCTGAAGGTGCACTCAATCCCACTGTCTATGTCTGTGACAAAGATTCTACTATTGCTTTTTATGTGCCACTTTTCCCACCAAAACAAGGCCAAAACCACAAAAAAAGCTTTGAGTTTTAATTTTCTGAAACCTTGAGATGTATTGTGGAAATGCTAGTGTGAGGACTGGATGTGATAATTTTAGGTTAATGCATGTGCCAGACAGACTGGACTCACAGTAGAAGGACCTGTAACTAGATAACAAACATCCACACAGAAACTAAAAACATCAGGGCATCTGTGCGAGCATTCTCCAGTAAACTGAAGTCTTCAAGAAAGATGGAAAGTTGTTCTAATCTCTCTCCAACTGATGGAGATGAAGGACCAAGTGAAGTGAGTGATTTCCTCCACCAAAGTGGGGTCTGAACTGCCTTTAGGTTGTGTTTGTCTGTGTTTTTATATTAGCTGTACAGGAGGCATAATGTCTGGGGTCTCTCAGGAAAAGGCATCCTCCAGAAGGTGCATAGGCTGTTGGTATTTTTTTTGTTTTTCTTGAACTTTGATTGGTGGTTGGTGCGTTGATGAGACTACCTGTGTTCCTAGTTACTTAGTTGCTGAGGGGACTGTGCTTTGCACCTGCTTTATGTGGCTGAGAAGATGACTTCAGCAAGTTTTCCCAACTGTCAGCTTTTGCTGGAGTGTGTTGTCACATCACGGTACAAAGTGGTCCCAGGAATCTACTATTCCAAGCACAGACTGCAAGAGTCAGTACCAGGAAGGAGCTGTCTGAAAAAGGGATGTGCTTGGATCACTGATTTCCGACAGAGGCGAAGTTTAAACTTCATTCCTTTTTGGTTTTTTATGTTGGTGTTTTTGGGGGTTTTTTTACACTCCTTGGGTTTGCTTCTCGACTTCTTGTGTTTACAATGCTGGTATTTAACAGTGAGAAATTCTTAAATTTTAAAGTGGCACCTTATACAATCTATTAAATCTAAAGAAAATATTTGATTGTTTCCCAGTTCATCAATCACAACATCACTGAGGAGAAAAGGAGAAGAAATAATGATGTCCAGGGCTGTGGCAGACCTGACATTCCATTAAAAGACAGTTAAGGCTGTTACTATAAACCTGCTACAGTGCAGAAGAGCAGTCAACTGGTTAATTACATAATTTTTCTTTTCTACTTTGATTTTTATTTTATCTAAATAATCTCAGTAATCTGTTTTCTCTGGATTTTCACTTTTATTCAAGTCTTTTATTTTAACTAGATCAATATTTCATGATGTATTTTATTAATCAAAGGGATGAGAAATAATTCCTTTGTTTTGAAACAGTGATTTATTTAGGACCAAAATTTCTCCTTGCATAAGCATCACAGGAATAATATTTAGCCTTTGAAAAGGACATGGAAAGTAATTTAAATATAAGTATGAATTAATTGTCCAGAGGCATTTTACTAATATTTTTGGATATTCTGAGTTGTCTGTTGCCCAAAGATATTTCAGCTTTTTCAAGAACTGAAGAGAAAACTGGCACTTTAAGTGGTCAGTTGCAGAATATGGAAAGAGGGCTTTGGAACAATGTGAGGCACAAAAACCTAGCTTCAAAAGTCACAAACATGTTTTTTAAACTTACTAAAACATGAAAGATAATATGATGAAAAGGAAATGCACAACACCAAGCCTCTGCATTACATTCTGTCACCAAGTTGAACAGATATAAATTTTGCTTATGTTACATACAAACTCCATGAATGTTTTCACTTTTGGCATCATTGTAGTAAAGGTTCTTAAAGGTGAAGAAGTCTGAAGTGGGACATAGAGAACAGAGGAGGAAGGGAAGAGGAGGATCTCCCTTGGACAGATAGTTTCATGGTTTGCTTTTGCATGTCTTCTTTCTTCTCTTTGATCCATCCAGGACACAAGATCTCTCACAGAAGAAGCCCAAGCCTGATCCAGTATGGTAGTTTAAATGTAGCATCTTCTCTCTTATGACTTAGTGACACATCCTTCTATCTTTTAAAAAGGAGGATTGTGAAGCCTCAGTTTCAACCTGTTTTGTCTCGTGTAATATACAATAAAGCCTTGACAAATGACACCCTTTTAGGCAGAAATGTCAGAAGAATTGTTTGCAAGACCCTTATAGAATACCTTCAAGCACACATCATGTATATATGTAGGAGCTGCAGCACCCTGGAGACCTGGAGAAAGGAGTGACATCCCAGAAGAGAGTAAAGGTCACCTCTGTTCAAAGCAAAAAAGCAAGTGCAGTCTTAGCTATGCCAATAGATACAGGTATAGTAAATGCAAAGCCCAGCCTAGATCTTTATACCTATCTCTGTCCAGTCTGGTTACATCTACCCAAACTGACTATACAGTGCTCTGTCTCACTTTCTGAGTGTGATCGATTTGCAGCCCCACCAACCAGCTTGTCGTGAGATAAGACAGTTTACTTGACAGGAGATTTCTCAAGTGCTAAAAGAAATTTTCTATCTGGCTGACATATTCAGCACTTTACTAGGCAAGATGCGGCAGCGCTCTCTCTTCTGAAAAGCAGGAAGAATTTCCGTGGCTATTAAACTTTGTCAGTTCTCCTTATTGCTTAAAGTAGGTTGAGTCTAAGGAATTTTGACTACACTTGCAAATAATGTATTCTTCTTCCCATTCTTGTTGTAAGAGTAAGATGATGGTACCTCTTTAACCTGAGATTCAAGAAGTGTCTCTTGTCCTGTGTCTATTGATCTGATAAACTGTTCATGTGCTCCTTTAACAACACAGTTAAGGGCATACGTCTTTGCCTCATTGCCCTGAAGTGCTTGCAGGTGCAGGCTGTTTGTCACCCTGCCATTTCAGTTGGGTTGTCCACTGAGTGCTGCTGAGGTACAGGCTTCCTCCTGTTTCCCTCAAGTATTATTGGTTGCAATGATAAATAAACCTTTTCCAAGAGGAATCTTTGACTTTCCTTCCCTTGGACTGCTAAGTAATGTTGTCTCATTGAAGATGCTTGTGTTATCTCTGTCCAGGCCAAGTGTAGTCAGACTCAACTGGAAGCCATTTCAGTTCCGGCTTAGAGGCATTGTAGAGGTCCATTCCTGCAGAGCAGGCTGTGAGGGCAGGCCCGTGATTGTTTGCTGGGACCCTCACAATTTTAGCCATTGTTCTGGAGACAAAATACTTCATAAGCCTTATTTTCACAATAGTGTTTAGGCAGTTGATAAAACCTGTCTGATTTTTTTCCCCCCTTCTATTCATACCTATTTTTTTTATTCTTCGGGTATTTCTCTTTGCTATTTTATATCCATAAGTTTCATCAACTTTCCTCACTGCTCTCTCTTGCAACTTTTAGTCTGATCTTGCCTCTGCTTACTGTAAAATATGATGTTTAGTTGGATGATATTTTACCATTAAGTAACTTATAATTACATATCATTTTTGACTTGTCTCAGTTTCAATTAGGTTTTGATATATTACTTGTTCTGTTATTCAGCTAATCACTTTCTTCCTATGGAATGTAGAAGAGAAATATCTTTTTAATAAAAGATTGTGAAACCTCATTTTTTGTTGTTGAATGCATCCTACTAGCTTACACATTGTTTTCCACCACAAAACGCATCTGGATTGTCAGCTTTGTGTGTAAGTGTGTGTATTATAGCACCGCAATTATTTTCCAGGGATCTTAGTGAGTTTGTGTCTGCCATTAAGATGAATGTGTACCAGATGCTGTTTTAAAATGAAGCACTATTGTATAGGCTGATGGATGGAAAGTTTGTCAAAAGTAGTGAAAGCTTCTACAGGGGATACAAAGCAGCTGGAAAAATTCATTGTTATGTGCTGCTAGTATGAGCCTTTAGTTCAGCTGTGCTGCATTTTGATTAGAAAGTTAGATTCTATGGAAGCGTCAAACATAGTTCCTTGTGTTCTCTATTTTTATGGCATTTGCAATTTGGTATTCACCTCTTTATTCTCAGCCAGTAAATCTACCGTCTTTACATGAATGTCTGTTAAGAAGCATAATAAAAGTTGGCAAATGTGAACTGTATCTATTACTTCTATGTGAATGTCTTGTTGGCCAATGGAAATTAAAATGCCCTGTTGATTGTTTCACTTGTATTTGTAGAGAATAGCTTGTACAGCAGATGAACGATGCCAGAATTATTTTTTTTTCTTTTTAGTTCTCTATTATGTTACCAACAATACTGTTCTCTGCTTCAAAGTAGACTATAATTAGAAAAGTGATTATGTAAAAGTGGCATCATCTCATTCAGTCCTACTTATTCCTGTGCTATTATGCCTATTTTTGCTTTCTAGATAGCCAAGTTTCTCCTAGGTCTGCACCAGCTAAGAAGAATTTATTTCTTGCAAGGGACTTTATTCTGTACTAACACCTGTCTCTTCTATATGCAGGGACTCATCAACTCCAGCACTTGAAATCTTTTCTTTCTGAATCTCCAAGTGCCTTTCATCCAGCTCTGTGATGCCCATTTATCTGGCTGCCTCCTGTATGCCAGACATCTTTCCCTGTTGCTTTAGGAGGGCCTCTCTTGCTTTTTTGTTTCTAGGGATTCCCAGAGCCAGTTACACTCTCTTTTGAGGTGGTCGCTCCTGGTGGTCAATACCAAGACGATATTTAGAAGAGAATATCTTCCCACCTTGTATCTCCCCAAGATATCAAAAGAGAGAAGAAAAAAAATAGTCCATTTTGTGCTCCAAGCTACCATAAGACTAAGTGGCAGAGGTAGACAAGGCACTTATGACTTAGAGTTGGGATTGCAAGTTATTTCTGCAGGACAATAACATCCATCTTATGCAAATGAAGGCTAACCTTGAAATCTGTCTCATCAATGCTTGCTTAGGCCTAATGTACTATGGTCACGTTTTCAAAAACTTACTCCTTACCAGACTTGCTTTAGAGAACCATGTCAGAATCCGCTACATTCAAGATATAGTGAAATATGCAAGTTTCTGTGTTTGTGTGAAGCAAAACTGTCAAGTTTTTTTACAAGTAAGCAGTATATGCAAAAGTACAGCAGCATGGTGGTATTGGTGTAGTCTCCTACTGTTTATTGGAAAACAAAAATCGTACCTTATGCTGATATGCTTTCAGACAGAGAGGGTTAGGAAGGCATTTTGGATGAAATGTTGAGCAGCCCTCAAGCCCTCTGCGTAATAGCTGAATGACCCATGGCAGAAGTGTTCAGAAGAATGAGTGCTAATCTTGTGCTCTAACCAATACTGACTTTTTCCAGCGTTACAGAATCTGCAATTTGAGGTTGGAAGGGTGACTATAGTCACACTGTTGGCAGAACCAAGACTACTCTAAGCATGTCTTGTACTTAGGTTTATAGGTCTTTGTTAGAAAGACCTGGCCAAACTATATAATATATCTATTAAGTTGTATCTGTATTAAGTATAGATATGTATTTTTATTAAGCAATTATGGGGATTTTTTTCCTTGTTTGCTCAGTTGTTTTTATTCCTTTATAAGTCATGTGACCATGGAAAGACTGTAAAAAAAAATTTCTAAATGCTAACAGAAACTGCTTGTGTTCCAGGCAGAAATTTAGTTGCTAGAAATTTCCTGGAAGCAGACTACTGCTGGATTTTTGCTGGCCTTATAAAGAATGCTGCATCAGCAAATGCAAAAGTGATCATATCTGTTTCAGTTTACACTAAAAAGAAAAGGGATTTCCCATTTTACTTTTGGATGTAAACCACTTAGTGTGTTTAATCTGGTGATATTTTCTTCTAAAATGAGAAACTTTTTATTAGAGCCTGCATCAGGATCCAGACATTTTGGTTACCTTCCCTAGGCATTGCGTTTGACTTTGTGGCAAGTAACAGTCAAATTTTTTTGTGTGTAGTGCAAATTTCATAGATTTTCAAGGTCTGTTCTTTTTCTTTTTTTGTCTTACAGTTTTCAGTGAAGATCTACATGCCAGTCTATATTTTGTCAATGCATCTCTGCAAGAGGTAGTGTTTGCTAGCACCACAGGGACATTGGTACCCTGTCCAGCAGCAGGGATCCCTCCTGTGACGCTCAGATGGTACCTAGCAACGGGCGAGGAGATCTACGATGTCCCAGGGATCCGCCACGTCCACCCCAATGGCACTCTCCAAATTTTCCCCTTCCCTCCTTCAAGCTTTAATAACTTAATCCATGATAACACTTACTATTGCACAGCTGAAAATCCTTCAGGGAAAATCAGAAGTCAGGATGTTCACATTAAGGCGGGTAAGTACAGTCTTTTATTGGGTTCAAAGGGGTATAAGGAGGGAGGAAACCTGGGTGTTCCAGAGGGAGTGACAGCTCTTAACTCCTGCGAACCAAAGGAGATTGGCCAGAAGCTCAATCTCTGAACTCTTCTCAATATTAAGTAAAATAATGGATTCTTCCCTCTCCTCCCTGATTCGATATATTTTGGTGGTGAAAAGTTAGGTTTCCAAAGATCATAATCAGTTGAGCTTCTGCATAAGTATAAGGAAAAACAAACTGATAATGAAATAATTAATCAGACCATGCTGACCCATTAAAGAGCCATGAGAGAAAATGATGCAGTCTTTGGATTTTGTATAGGGGCTGGAAGAAAAGAGGAATGCTTGCCTAATCACATCCTTTCTCATTTGCTTGTATTCAGTTGTGCTTCATTTTGAGAGAGAAACTTGTGTCCTGTGTAACAATCCAGCAACTGATGTTGGTCCATAGGCAATGCTTTCTGTTTAAGCTAAAACATGCAAATGAGCATAATGATTTTGCATCTCTTTTCTGTACTGTGTGCAGACTGGGTCAGCCAGTGGAGAATTAGAGTGGGATCAAAATCAGGCCTTTTGTTACAACTTATAAACACATGATTGCAGAGTTTTTGAAGGCTTTGTCTACCCACTTCAGTTAATTAAAATATTCAAACAAACAAACAAAAGCTAGTCTGGGAGCTGACCCTTGGCTAATGCAAATCCTCATAACCTCTTTGTTGTTGTTGGAGCTATGCTAGTCTTTTCTCAGAGCAGAAGTATCTTTCCTTCAGAGATATGCCTTCACAGGAGTTGTGTAGGGAAAATTGTGAACAGTCAGCAAGTAGATTTGTCTGTGACTCTCTTTTTAAATGAGTGTTCCCTTCTTCTAAATGATAAAATAACATTCAGAGATCTGTAGTATGTAGACAATTTGAAGGCAAGAATACAGGTTGCCATGAAAGTCATGTGTCTTATTAAAATTTTAGTCTAGAAAAGTGAGTTTTCTTGCACAAGAAGTGAGTAGTAGAAGCAAGTTCACATGTTATGTATATGTGGAGTTTCTATAATGGTCTGTGCTTCTTCTGAAAATGTTTAGTTGTCCACAAATCAAAAAAGTTTGAAAATGAAAGATTCATAAGAATACATAGTAACCAAAATTATGTTTGGAACTCAGTTCTGGATTTTGTGTGTATGGTTTTACTTTAATGGATTTGTTGAAAAGTTTCTGGTAGAATTATATTTAGAGAAAACATCATTTTTTGTTTTTTTTCCTCTGTGGGTTTGTTAATGTATCTCAATTTTGAGCACTTTTTGGGCAGCCTTTTTTCCAGTATTAGATTCCACTTTTTCTATTTCTTAGATAGAATAATGTAGTGATGTAAAGGAGGCTAAAACTCACAACATTGTTAGCTAAGGCTCTGAACTGGTGTTCATTTAGGTGTAAAAGGGTAAGATATGGATGGCAGGATGCAGTTATGTCTGTTGCTCAACATTGACTCATTTGTCCATGGAACCCCAAAAGAAGTCTTCCTCCTCTGCTTGAGAATTAAACCTAGCAAATGGAAGAAGAATCAGAAAAAACAGCTTTGCAATAGTTGGCTGTAACTGCTTAACTCATAAGATGGCAGCTCTTTTTGGCCAAGTCAGAAATGCCCCTTTTAACCCTTTTCCTTCTCTCTTTAGCCTTTTACCCCTGATCCATTCATTTCTCAATATGATTCAATTTCTCAGTTAACCTGGGGTTTGGATAAAAACTTAAACACATCCCCTTCCTTCATATGAACTGATATAGTGTGTCAGAGCTGTCATTGTGCCTGATGGTAGTAGCTATTAGTGTCTTTTCCAGAGGCTCGTGTAATCCCCTAGTCAAGGGAAAATAAAATTTTTGAGTGTATTCTGTGCATAGCAGTAAGTGTATTCTATCTTTAGATGATAAACCCTATGTTGCTCAAATATGAAGTGATAAACTTCATTGTGTGTTACTTTCAATTACCTTTCTGTTCATGTGAAGTCTGTACACAGTTTCAGATTGGCCTGAATTAGCACAGTTTTTGGGGGCCTTTTCTAATCTCTTTTCTTCTCCATTTTCTCCTCTTTCCAGCACACTCCAACAGCAATAGGATTTCCTAGGAATACAGAAGCAATCAGTGGAGCATCCAATCATAGCAGAGTCATACAATGACTAAAATAGCTCTGTCCATTCTCAGTCAGCTTGAGAAAGTCTGAAGCTTATTTACCTGCTTCTCCAAAAATATGGGTAGCAGCTAGAAGGGTTCCAGCTCACATATGGTTGTAATTGTGGTTTTGCATGTGATTTTTCACATAATGCAACACACATCCCCAACCCCCAAAAAACCATGACATGCCCACCTAGACACCCAAATCTAATACTCTTCCAGGCCAGTCCCACATAGGAGTAAAGGTACATATCTCCATTTCATCCTCAAGCTTTCCAATGCCCTCATGGCAGGAAAGAATATATCTTTTTACCAAAGCCTGAAATTCTCATTTAAATTCATGACTCGAGGACTTGGGATTTAAAAAAAAAAAATTTAAATCAGCAAATCATTCATGGAAACCGGCAAAATTATGATCTGGAAATAACTGAGGGGCCTCTGAAATCAGAATAATGTAAACATTATAAGCAAAAAAAGAATAATTCTATGTTTGTTCTTACAGAAATGGTCAACTGGGCAGATTTTCAAAATGGCCGACTATTCTGAAAACACACAAATTCCTTTAGTAGTGTGTTACGATATTGCTGCTAAACAAGCCTTTTCTGTAAATGATGGTTCAAGCATAAGCATTAGACAAAAGTCAGCCTCATTAAGATGATCTATGTGCCATTCCCTCTGGTGTAGAACAAGATTAGGGGGCTGCTTCATCACAGGGAAACCAGTGTTGTAAAATCACTGCATTAAAAGTGTTTATAATATCAGTTCAGCACTTATAACAGGATTAAGAAATTTAAACCTTGACTAAAAATAAATTATTGACTTTAAAAAAACCCACTATTGGCGTCTATCTTATCATAGAAGATGGATTTATTTTGATTTTTAAAAAGATATTTGATTTCTAATAAAATTTATTTACTTTTGGTTAGAGTTCCTAACTGTATTATATTGCTATAGTCTTGTTTGGGATGGAGAACTTCACTCTTCCTGTCTATAGTTGTAGCACTGGACCTCTTTGCATTTGTGAAAACTAGTTACATTTCAGTACTCTGCCTTTTTTTCTTGAAATACGTTGTAAGTGGGGCTGACGTTTAGAAATTACAGTGCTCCTGGTGTATAGAAATAATTTTGTAAACTCCGCAAAGGATTTACTGACTCCTCAGTCTAGAATCAATGTGGTGAAATGTAATTGGTGGAGCTTGGTGTATGTGGGCAGGATATGTAGGCAAGAAATGTCACTGTAATGTCCTGGTTCAGCATTGCTGACTTGGTTACACTCCTGCACTGACGTTGTTCTTTCCAATAACTTTTACCCTCAGGCATATACATGCCTCAGACACACACATCATTTTCGGATACGTTCATCCCTATTTTCATTTAAACTGTTTGTCACTTCAAGATACATAACTTTGTTTGCCATCTCAAGATATATAACTATATTGGTTGTGGTGATTTCTTTTTTGCACCTTGACCTTATGGTCAAGTGGAGGGTTTATGTTGCTGCTTGTCCTCCTTGTCTTACCCATTTACTTCTTGTAGTAGACAATATCTCTTTCTTCTCTACTCTACCACCTTCGCCATTAACCATTGCTCATAAGTTTTTTCAGTCCCCATTCTTCACTGTCCATTCTCCCACTCAACACAACTTCATCTCATCCCAGCAATATTTGTTTGCTGTGAAGATTTTGTCCAGTTCTTTTTTTTTGTCTTTGTCCATTAAATTAATTCTTCCAGATGCTAGGTGAATCATATCCTGGACCGAAGTGTCTCCATGCTATTTTTTAAGACAACAATACAACTCTGAATTGTAGTTTCTGTTTTCTCACTATTAACCTATTTCTTTCTGTGCTGGTCAATTGAATGTAGCTCTTATCTTACCTACTATCGTTTCTCTGTGTTTCTGAGACACCTTGCTTTTTCTCTGGCTGTCACCTCCATCAATTTTTTCCTTTGGTTCTCATTTCTTCAAAATCCTAAATGACACTGACCTTCTCTTTACCCTCTAGATGTCTAATTCATACACAGTACTTGTATGTACTTTATACCCTTTGATAGCAGAAAGCAATTTGTGATGGGAAACATGACATGATAAACTAGAGAAGTTACAGAAGACACACCACCATTTAGCCATATATATATATATATATATGCAGTTCTTAAAAAAAATCTTTCTCCTTGCCTTCAGAATTAAGTAGAGGAAGAACACAGAAATATACTGAAGTGCAGATTTTGAAGAAACTAAAAGTTCTGGGAATGCTTTCATACTGTTTTGCAATCAGCCTTGTAAAACTGTATCACCTACTGAGACAAAAGAACTCACAACCTGAGTAACCTCCTTGGTGGAACTTTGCTAGGCTAATTGAGGAAGTGGATGGGAAATGTAATTATGACTTGTTTAACGAAACCTCTTCTTCTATCTTCAGTTTTACGGGAACCCTATACAGTCCGTGTGGAGGACCAGAAAGCCATGAGAGGCAATGTAGCAGTGTTCAAGTGCATTATCCCCTCCTCTGTGGAGGCATACATCACTGTTGTCTCATGGGAGAAAGACACAGTCTCGCTTGTCTCAGGTAGGCTGTTATGGTTTTCTTTTCCAATTGGCAATAGCAGCTATGGTTCCTGTTTTTTCCTCCAAATGCTTGATGTTTACTTTGAGTCAATTATAGCTGAATGGTATGTCATCCTTCCAGTAACGTATTTCACATTAGCATAGCTGCATCCCTATGACTGCGTGTGACATGAAGGTTTTAGACAGCCCTGCTTTTCCTAGCATGCTTGAGGGGAAAATAACATGGTTTTTGTTTTATACCAGACATAAAACCAGCTTCCTCATGCTGTGGCAATGGGTTCACATTTTAACTTTGATACGGATCTTCTACGTGCCAAAGAAATTTGGGTGTTGTAAAGCATGTGTTAGGTTGTAATTGTTTTTCAGGAGTAATGTTACTCACGGATTAGAAGAAATACCAAGTCTAAATTTGTTTGGTTATGTTTAAATGAAGTATGTAATAGATATATATACTTTCATAACATTTTAATCTCAAATATGTTCATAGATAACACTGGAGACTTAAACACAGGGTAAACTGTGCTGTAAGCTGAACATATTGAAGTGAAACCATCTATTCTAAAGCAGTTATATGCATCGATGTCTTTACTGGCAAAGTGAGGAAATGTGAGGCATTGTTCAGGAAGTACAGAGAATTCAGGCAAAGAATATTCAACATTTTAAAGCATAAACATTGTAAGAAATTCATAGGAGAAAGTACATGTGGGAAAAATATTTTCAGTATAGTACATATCTAAATTATATATTATACACAGTGAAGCTGCTGTTACACATTCAAATGATTTATGTGTGCAGAAATTTGAGATGTATTCTAGTGTAATGCAGAATGAAAAAAAATTAGGTTGAGTTAAATGTTGCTGCAGAGTATATATAAGAATGTGTTTGTGTTTATGATCCTACAACGTGTGGAAATGTTTTTGTACTTCTCAGTATATTAATCATCTTTCCTTTCTGACAAATGTGGCAATGACGGAAATATCTATCTTTCTAGATAACTCACATTATAGATTTTATTTTTGTATGTGTTTTATTGTTTCTTTAGATAAGTTTGCTCTTTTTTTTTTTAATAAATAGGATTTAGTAGTTATTTAAATACCATGTAATTGATGATCAGTTGTCCTATACTTCCGGTGCACTGTTTAAGCTTGGTAAATCCACATCCTTGTTATGCCCTTGGATTTTGATATGGCGTATTATTTTTGCCACTGAGCAACTGAAATTGCGTGTGTTTCCATGAAGAGGTCTTCATTATCTGAATTTTAGGACTCGCCAACACTTCATCTAATATAGTCAGGTCACAGTTGTATTTAAATACGCAAACAAGCTTTCAATTATTCTGTATATAATGATACAGAACTGTTCTTAGGATTATCTAAACTGTGATCAAGATTATCAAATACAACATTGGATGAATTAATTTACTTTTCTTCATCTTAAAATAGAGTACTACATGATGCACGTACATCTATACGTGTGAATATTGGCTGGAGGAAAAGAATCTGTATACCTGCATGGTTAACTATCAATATTTTTTTAAGTTTATTCATCCTATGTTATAGAAAAACATGCATCTTTTAGCTGTCAACATAGATTGCATCCTCTCAGTCTGATTTTTTTTGACTTGAGTGTTAGTAACTAGTACCTATGTGCTACCTTTGAGTGGTTCAATCCTGTTCTTCACCTTGGAATCAGGAATAGGGCATACAGGTCTCTGTAACTCCTTCTTTAGGGAAGAAGGTGTGGCATTTCTGTAGACCATCATGGCTGCTATTTTAAGACAATTTCATTCTGGTTAGCCTACATTTTTTTAACCCCAAATTTTTAGGGGATAAAGGTGTGTAATAACATTTAACTATTAGGACATAAATTGATTTTTTTTTTTTAATGCAACTTCTGACTGTTGTTGACTAATCATTAAAAATCTATTACAAGTTTCAACGCTTAAAGCAGTTTCTAATTATCTCACAATCCCTTAATTCAACAGTTAGAAATCCAAATGGAAATAAAACATCATTCTGTATCACATCAAAGAAAAGATTAAGTTTCAGAGATGAAATCACAGGTTAAATTACAGGTCGACGCTCTTTGTCATGCAAGGGCAAAAGTGCATCAGGAAAACATTGCTCCATCCTAACCACAATGATCACAGAATTTGTTTGCTTGCCATTTATACTCTTTAACTGCAGCTTAATAGCGAGAGCATTTAAAAACCAGAACCCACACGTGTTTCACAAAACAATTGCCTTGAGTTTTACCCATAATCAATTTTGCAATAATCTGGCCATGAAATCAAATGGTAGGTATTGATCAAGCTTGTCTTCTTAGAATGCCAGTGCTGATGAATAGGATGCAAGGCATAACAAGACTGTTGTGCTGTTTTCCACTAATGATCAATATTCTGAGGAAATGCATATGCTTAGTTATACAGCCACTGCTAGCATGGTTTTTTTTTTCTGTGTGCT
This sequence comes from Rhinoptilus africanus, assembly GCA_013400135.1. Taxonomy (NCBI): domain Eukaryota; kingdom Metazoa; phylum Chordata; class Aves; order Charadriiformes; family Glareolidae; genus Rhinoptilus; species Rhinoptilus africanus. Next base: position 91,391 of record VXBO01011997.1, read on the forward strand.
AGGCCAGATTCATTGATATGCTTTTTAACTCATCGTTTCAATATTGGAAAACATCAAGTTCTGGTTTCTTTTGTTCTTGTTTCTTAGTATAACTAATGTATTTGTTACTCATTAACATGAGCAAAAATGAGAGCCATCTTGAGGGGAAACCTCACCTGTGAAAAAGAAAGAATATAAAAAAAACCACACTCACAGGGTGATGACTATCATGGTTTCAGGTGGAAAAGGCTTTTGTGGGAAAACTAGATAATGTTTACTCGAAAAGAAAGAAAGAAAAAAGGAAGGGGATGAGAGAGAGGAAAAAGATAAGAACATTTTAACTGAGATGATATATCCATTTCAAAT
>VXBO01011997.1:96205-112815 GCA_013400135.1 Rhinoptilus africanus
TTGTCTTGTCTTTTTTTTGCTCAACCCTTTACAGAATCACAGAATTTTTTTTTCCTCTCTACTTACACAATTAAAGCACATGAAAACCTTGATTGGATTCAGGCCCCCTTCAGAAATGCTTCTTATGAGGAAGAGAGGGAGGTTGTTATTCTGTTTTCTGTGTTAAGGTTTTCAAATATCTGCATTTATTTAAAAATATATATACGCCTTTCTCTCTCTTTCCCTCTCTGTGTTTGTGAGCGTGTGTAAACACACATACATATATATATGAGCACCTATCACGTCGCTCTATGGGCCTGAGGGTCTGTTGGACCATGCATAACATTATCTAATCTGATGCCCTAACTGTTCTGTTTTACCACCTTGTTATTGATGTTGCCAGTCATGAAGAGGTTTCTTTCAGCATGGTTGGATTCAGTGGCACAGTTAGTCTCTCACTGGAAATATCTGTGTCACATTATTTTATCCCTCCAGATGTACTTGAAATTTTTTTCATTTTCCTGGGGTGAATCCCGTTTTATCATCTGGCCATTTTTTTCTAGCCTGCTCAGTTCCTATAATATTAATTCTCTCTGGGATTTGTAAAACCTTCAAATAAATATGGCCTGCATTTTAATTAACTTGATGTTTACCAGATCTTTATTAAAGGTAAAATAAGAGCAGATTGACTGCTAACCTTCACAGGTGTTCACTCAACATTTTCCCATTTTGTCTTTGCTCTTTGTTTACTGTTATTCAGGCAGGTTTTTGTTCATATAATTTTTCTGGAATTGAATATTCGAAGCAATATTTTTATTGCTTTGGTTTGATATGCAGGATTTTCAGGGGTTGAATTTGTAGACAGGAAGGCTCAGTGGTATCAGGTTTGGTATCAAAGGGCTAGGAGCAGGAACATGCTTGGGTCAATCAGTGTGCCGGTTTTAGGTCTAATTTTATTATTTATTTTCATTTTCACTTTTTGAAGTAGTTGATCGTGGCATTGTTTTCTTCCTTATAAATCTGGTCTGTTAGTGGCTTGTGATCTTGTCACCTTCACAAATGGCAGTGGATAAGTAGATAATCATATTAATTAATCACTGTGTGCTTGGGGTTTCCCATCAAAACCCTATCGAACATGAGCCGACAAATAGCCAATGAGCACTGACAGTTTTGATACGAGGGGACAAAATTGATGCATGAGATTGCCTCACCTGGGTTGCTAAACTGTAAATGCACACCTTAATTGCATGTATGTTTTCTCTTTGGAGGAACGTTACAATGACGGCCAGCTGACCTTTTAGTTAGAATCAAGCTAATTTTTAAAGCCTGCGATCTGATGTGTGAGTTTGAGCTGTGTAACTGCAGAGGGGCAGACACTCTGTCCTGCTGCAGAAAGGTGGTAGATGCAAAGGCTAAGCATTTTATGTTGTCAGTGGTTGCTGTATCAAAGTGTTTTTGGTTTTGCTAAAAACCTTCAAGCTAGGAAATTTCTTATAGAAGTGAGAGTACAGGAGAAGAAAGATTGAACTGTTTATGTCCTCTCTCCCACCATCAAAATCACTGTATAATTGCAATTACAGATATTTTTTCATGGCAAAAGCAACCTACCAATTTGCTGGTTCATGTTTGTTTGGTTTGAAATAAGCTCTGCATGTTTTTACCATGCACTCGAAGACTGTTGGTGTTGAATGAGTTGAAACGTTTACTGCAGGCCATGGAGACTGACATGATGCCAGGCTTTCAACTGGCGGAGGAGTGTGATCCACACAGACCTGTCAACAAAAGCAGGTCAGCAGGATTGAGCAAGTAAAAAAAAAAATCAATAAATCTTTGAATTAATCATGCAGCTGCCAGAGAGAATTATGGGTGCAAGAAATGAAGGATTTAGGTATATATCTATGGCAATTTATTCTTTCCTACCTCATCGTGTCCTTGTCTTTTCTAAGCCTGCAAGTTTTCTTTTACCTACTGCCATCTGAATGGCTCTGTGTTTGTTCAGATACCTTCATGGAACACTCACTGTTCATTTTAAAGTAACTAATTCAATATGGATCACAGAAATCCCACTCCGCACTGCCACTTTTCTCACTGACGGTTGTGCGCACTCAATATGAATTAATACAGGAATTTCACCTCTGCATAAAACTAAGATTGCACATCTTGTGCAGTGAATTGGACCGAAAGCAACTGCTGCTTGTTCACTCTGGTGAACAGAGGAGTTAAAAATTCATGCCAGCGCTGCTGACATCTCAGGTGAGCGGCCGTCCTTGTTGAGTCCTGCTGCAGCAGCGTGGCTGGGGCGTGAGCCCTGACCCTCGATGGGGTTAAATCACCCCCAACTTGGACCAAGTCCCCAGCCCCAGGGCCAGTTCCCACCTCTGCCTCAAAGGCAGCTGCGGTCAATAAACATCATTACCAAGAAGGGAGTGTTTCACTCTGCTCTCTGAATCTGGACAGCAGCAGGATGCAACCATGGAGAACTAAAAGTGCAGCTCAAGGGGGAGCAATTTGACACTAGAGACATGCCTGAGAGGACTGTGAGGACTTACAAATTAAGAGATGCATCCTGTGTATATCTTTGTTGTTTCAGCTTTGGTTTTGTTCTCTTCTTCTCCTCCGAATGATTGATCCTTCGTTGCGGTGTCCTGGAGGGATTGTTCTGTAGAGCTTCACCATGCAAAACTCGAGTGTTTTACTGCTGTCCTGCTTCTGGGTCTGGTAGTGAGGAAGGATGGTAAAATTAATACCCCAGCATCTTTAAAGCTTTCTCTGCTCTGGAAAAGATGCAGAGGTCTCTCCTCTGTGTCCAGCTTACGTCTTCAGCTGCAGAACTTGGTCATGCACCAAGGCAAGGATGTCTCCCTGGCTCTCTGCCCGGGGATCGAGTCTGGCTCTCTTCCAGTTGGGGAACAGCCCAGTACTGGATGCTCACTTTCACTGCAAATTCAAATTAATTTTCCTCTTTTATTCATGGCTTTCTTTTCAAATAGATAGTGATATTCACAAAATCCCTGAGAACAATTACCCTGCTACTTGTGGAAGGTCAGGGCAAGCTCCGTTCAGAGATTATGTATTCCAAGAGGGAAAACAGAACTGACATGCAGTGCTCTTGTTTTTCAGTTGCGTGCCTGGGGATTTTTTTTTTTCTAAATGTTTTTCCCCCTTCTCCATTAAAACAGAGAACCAAATTCCTGATACACTCAGAAAATAAATTTGGCTTCAGCTGTGGAGCTGAATTTTTTAATTACTAACAAAGAGACAAGTAGACTGTAATTTTCTAGGGGCAGAGAATGTTTTTTACTGCCCTCCCTTTGTAAAACCTCCTGCCCAACTGTATCTCGTTAAATACCATGGTTTCATAAACCCATGTTTATTCTTTAAAGAGACATAGCCCATACAAAAGTAACATCTTTTTTTCTCATGATATTTTTCTTGCAACTGATCCTCCAGGCAATACCTAAGAGATAATGATGGAAAAAAAAATATTCTATTTTTTTAGACTTCATTTTTTTTGTGCCTGTGAGAGAGTTTTGTCTGCACTGAGGACTGAGATTCCTTCCATGTACTCCATTTTTTCTTCCCATTTATAATTGTTTTTTCACACTACACTGACAAGAAAGATATTTGTTTAAAAATTAAAATGTATTTTTAAGATTAAATAAAAAGGCACCAACCGAATTGCTAAAAATCACTATATGGAAATATATGACTATTCTGTAACTAAAACTGATCCCTTAAATGTATGAATTAGTATGCAGCTTTTAAAAAAAAAAGGATAAAATCATACAGATATTTTCTATGCAAAGAAATGCACATTACAGTCAGTGTGTTCTGAAAGAAAAACATTTCTATAAGATAATTTTTTAATATGAAATTTCAAGAGACTGCAAGAGTCCCGGCAAGCATAATAATTTTTACATGTATGTGCAACATAATTAAAAAAATATATATTATAATGTATTTATCTGAAATCTTTTACCATTCCTTCTGAATTAAAGTGAAATATGGAAGCAACTGCTGATATGAGGGGAAAGGCTACGAAAAAGAAAATAGCGGAAAAAAAACAGGAAAAGCCCCAAATGCTAACATTTCATTATATTTAAACGTGGAAATCTTGTGGAATAATCCAGAGAAATAAGGGGATTAATTATCTATGTAATCCTTTTTACTTTGTTTAAATGTTTTTTGAATTCATAAATATACTGGATATCTGGAAATGTTTGGTTTTTTTTTTTCTGAAAAAAAGTAATGGATTTTCTTGGAAAAATTCAGTTAGAACATGAGAAGTAAATCTGATCTTCTTTTCAAAGTGGATGTTAGTGATTTGCTGAAAAGCAATTTCAGGGCTAGGAAGCAAAAGTGCACCCATAAATAAGAAGTGATAGGATAACACATGCTGTGTCACAGCATCCATTCAGCACTTTTATAGAATAAGTGACAAAAAGAGAACCCCTCTAAATGTCAGTGGCCCAAGAAGATTTAGCGAAATGCTGTGTGAATTTTCAAAAGGAATTTAAGAAAAAAGAATTTATTTATTGAATTTTGCTTTTGTCTTTCAAACATCTCCTTTCTTACATGAGCTCTACGTATTGATAGTACGTCTTTGCATCCTCATGGTTATTCATAGCACTTTCTGGAGTTGATTTTTTTTTTTTTAATGATAAAGAAATTACATATCTCAAGCCCTGTATAAAATCAAGGAAACCTTTATTCTTGTTTATTCTGACATCTCTTTTCCCTTATGAAAACCTCAAAACCTCTTTGAGTTAATTAGAATTATTACCCTCATTTTACATAAAGTGAAACGGAAAAAAAAGAGAAGCTTTAAAATGTCTTCTTTTTCTCGTAGAGGCTCCTGTAAACCTCAGGCAGGATCTCCTAAAGCATAGTCCTTTATTTGGGTCCATGCTTTCTGTTTCTTCCCAAGTACTGGAATAGAAAAATCCATAGATTAAGTGTGAATGAGTCTTAGGAACCCTTGATAATTTGTTGGGAATGTTTTATATTCTCATTAATAAATCCAGTACTGCATATACTCAGTGTTTCAGATTTCTGTTAGTGGAGTTCCTATTGCTTTGGACTGGAGCTCCCAGCATAAGGATGTAGAAGGTGAAGCTCAGTGGGAGGGCTGGACTTGGAAAGCATTGCTTATAAAATGCAGTCAGCTACAAGAAGATGAAAAGTTTTGCCTTTGCTGTGTCGCTTTCATTTAGATTTATTTTCTTACTACATCAGAGACCTAATAATAAATCACTGTAAGGAAACTACAGGAACATAGGACTATAAACTTTAATGCCTTAAATTTATAAAAAAATCAAAACAAAACAACTTGGTGTGGTTTTAATCAATGAAAATTAATTGCATTTAGAATTGGAAATGTCTTCCTCCTCCCTGTCTCAAAGCTCAAAGAAGATTTTTTTTTTTCCTCCCCTCTTTCATGACTGATATCCTTTGCAGGATACTTGTGGAACTTAAGGTCTATCTGAATTAGTTGGGCATTTTTTTTGTAGATTATTTTTTTAGGAAAAATATGTACTTATGCTGGCTAAAAAGGATATCTTCCTGGTGAAAAAATAATCTTTCAGACAAAACAAAGAAATTAAAGTCTGCAAGGGATGCAGAAAAAGCCAGAACCTTTCCTTTTCAGTATTTTCAAAATTCTGTATTCTGTTTTCATTTCAAAGAGAAAACTGTCTGAAAACTGCCTATTTTTATAGGAAAAAAAATCTTAATATAAAAAAGTTTTATGATTTTTTTATTGAGTATTTGGTTCTATTATCAATCTTAGCAGTGATTTTGCTTATTTCTTTTTTAAATGTGCTGCTTATTTTTCACTTTCCTCCATGAAGTCCTGTTTTGGGAAAAGTATAAGTGAATATTTTAGGATAATTTGAGTGACATATGGATGCTGAAAAATTAATCCGTAACATCCACATATGACACTTTATGTGAAACAAATTTGCCAGAGTTCAGAAAAATTTTGTGTGTTGTCATTTAATGGCACCATTTATCTGAGAAGCTCTTTTTGAATAAAATCAATGCTATTTTTGCATTTCCCTAATGGGAACCTATTAAGCTAAGTACACAGGCATTTTTAACCTCAGACACATCGCAGGGGCAAGTCAGTACTGGATTGAATCCAGCGTATTAATGAGGAGCATTGAAATACATGATTCTGCGCCTGGGTGGTTTGGTTACTGGTTTTGGAAGTACGTTGTTGATGCATTGTATGTCACCAACATTCTAATCTAATCATAATTTAAGCCCTTTCCTCTCTAATACTCTACCCGGTATCTCTTTGCCTACTTGATGGTTATTATGGAGCATATTTTAATGTTTCTGTTCAGAATTCTTGCCTTCTGGAGTTCATAGATGCCCATAAAAAATAAACTCTATGTTAAAACTTGGCTCCAAATGGTTTTAATTTGAATGATGAACAATCTATTAAGCCACTGAAGATTTACTTGCTTTGAAGTTAATAGGGATGAGAACTGCAAAGCACTTTCTGAAAGACTGTCTGTATGAGTGTATACTATGAATGGAGCAGGAAACTAGAAAAGCAGGGGAAGAAACAGTGTTTTATATTTATTCTGATTTGGGAACCGGCTTTTTAGAACAAAGAACAGAGCAATCAAATTCAGAATGCAACAGTAGGAAAGTGTGTAGAAGAGATACAAACCTATACACTGCCAGCAAAAATAAAGAAACTTTTTGCTTCTTAGGCTGCAATAGATAAGTCATTAGTTTTCTGTAGTTTCATCCTAGAAGCATTAGGAAGACTCTGAGGAGAAAGCAATTAGGTCAGGTCTCAACATAATCAGCTGCCTCTGACACTGTCCAAGGGTGTTCATCTGTTCCCAAAAGACGAGAGAATGCTTCTCTCCACTTCCAAAACATCAGCAGAGAGGTTAAACCATGAGTGTTGGGTGCTTAGAGGAGCAGAGAATTCAAACAGAGTTATTCTTCAGTTGAGAACTTTTCACTGAAAACATTCACATTTCACATTTTCACATTTTAAAAAAATAATCCCCACTTCCTTTTTCTCTCCTCTCCCATAATGTCATTCGCCTTTTTTGTTCACATAAAAGTCTGAATTTAAATAGTTATTTGTTGTAGCACACCCTTAGACCCCCTAACTAAAGAAATTTTAAGAAATTGTATATTGCCTGCAAATGAAAAGGGAGAAGTTGTAAATGAGAAGTGGTGGGAAGAAGAAACTGCACACATACTCTGTTGCATTCTGTAACTGAAAGCTGGAGGGGAAAGCTGGGACAAAATCACAATGTTATCCAAATTATCTCCCCCTGTGGGGGTGTGTTGCACCTGGGGGAGAGGCAGTGGGGAACAATGTTGTATAGGGGCTTAGGAGAGCTTTCTGTTAATTATTTCCCTTACTGAACTTTGGTAGCCCCGTGCTGTTGCTTGATGGTGTCAGTTCGTGCTTTCTGGTTTTAATTATGTGGGAAGTCTTTCACATCCCATTTACGTTAGAATTCCTAGGCAAAGGGATTAGGAAGCCATCCCCAATCAGCACGGAATGAAAATGGAGGAGTTAAACATGAAGTTCTGTCCCATTTTTTTGGCAACTTTTCACCCAAACTAGTACAGCCCCTCATGCTGTATTAAAGTGCTTTAAAAGCTGATTGAAAGCTTTGTAACTTGCAGCTCTGTTACATCAACGTATTTCATCAGTAGGGCTCAAACTGATAAAATATATTGGTTTGATCTAGTCATTATTACCCCTATCGGTTGGAAACAGTTGATAACCGTATTACTGCTATTCTTAGGGCTCTAGTTAGCCAGGCATTGGAAATCATTAGCATTCAGGGGAAATGGGTTTTAACATTATTAAGTGTAAGAAATGTAGCAGATACTCATGTGTACATCTACCTATTGATCACCTACTGTAAACCAAGAACCAGCAGTGGGATAAAAGCAGGTTCCAACTGTTGGTCCACTGTATACTTCTTCAAGCACATGTGTTCACAAATTCTTCAGAAAGGGCGCAGGAGCGTCTCCACTTGTTCTCCAAAAGGTGTCTTCAGCTGCCTCCTGGCAGCTGGACATTTGGTCCTTTGAAAATATTGGGCATAGGACTGTTGAGCAGAAACCACATAGTCCTGTGTGGTCAAAAGGAGTACCTTGGACTCGGGCCCTCTGCAGAATTGTTTTCTGATTTATGTTTGTTTATTCAGGCAAATTCTGGCTCCTGCAGGCAAGGAGCTGAAGTGACTGCAAAGTGCTTATCCTCAAAAAGTTTATGGGCTGCTGTCTTTATGGGCCTAGCACAAGATAAAATATAGGGTTTACATTCCGTTTTGCCATCTAGCACAATGGCCATGTGAGGAGTGTTAAACTTGAATAGGGGGATTTGTGGATGGTAACACAGCATTTATTCTTCAGCCTTGGGAAGTGTACCATCCTTGGAGGAGTGCTTACCTGTGGCCCTCCAGATCTCCTCTAACAACCAAGGCAGATAGAACTGGACATGAATTGGCATCTGTTGCAGCTGCCTACTTGCTTCCTGCTGTCCTGCCCTATACCTTTTTCTTACTCTGGTGTTAAGTGGAGTTGCATCTATAAATACCAAGTTGTTTCGAAGGAATCCCTTTCATTGATTTCTTGCTGATAGGTTCAGTTGAAGCCTGCATGTCTGAACATCTGCCTAAAGTTTGGGAAATGCCTCTATATTCGGCACTGGTGAGGCCCCACCCTGGGTACTGGGTGCAGTTTTGGGTCCCTCACTACAGGAAAGACATTGAGGTGCTGGAGTGTGTCCAGAGAAGGGCAATGAAGCTGGTGAGGGGTCTGGAGAAAAAGTCTTATGAGGAGCAGCTGAGGCAGCTGGGGTTGTTTAGCCTGGAGAAAAGGAGGCTCAGGAGAGACCTGATCGTTCTCTACAACTACCTGAAAGGAAGTTGTAGAGAGGTGGGGGTCGGTCTCTTCTCCCAGGTTACAGGCGATAGGACAAGAGGAAGTGGCCTCAAGTTGTGCCAGGGGAAGTTTAGATTGGATATTAGGAAAAATTTTTACCCCCAAAGCGTTATTAAGCATTGGAAGAGGCTGCCCAGGGAAGTGGTTGAGTAACTGTCCCTGGAGGTATTAAAAGTTGGGTAGATGTATTGTTTGGCAATATGGTTTAGTGTTGGTTTGTTGTCACAGTTAGCTTGACAGTTGGACTGGATAATCTGAAAGGTACCTTCCAACCTAGGCAATTCTATGATTCTGCAATATGGAGAATAGAGCAATGGGCTAAATGTCAATTAAGAGGTTTGCCAGTGCTAATGATAGAAGGCCCAACTGGCTGAAGAGCCCTGCAACGGACCAGCTGTAGCTCAATTAAGCAACAATTAATATGAGACTCAAAGCTGCCTACATTGGCTAAAACTTGAGATCCCGTGCCTGTTTTCCTTGGGCCCTTGTCAAGATCCAGAATAACTATGGGGCTGCTATAACTTCTGGTGCTGCTTTCACGTTGAGCGAGCCATTTCAGATGCCTCGGCTCTTGGGCCCCAATGTAATAGCAGTGGATATGACTCAAAGCAGACTTTTTCATTTGATCTGCTGTAATTAAAAGGTTGGCTGTAAAATTGTCTTAGAACACTTAAAAAAGATAAAAAGTAGTCAGCCCCTTCCCCCCTCCCCTTTGGACACCAGTGTGGATAAGTCCTTGAATACATAAAATGTTGAATTTGCAGAAACATGAAAATGTTGTTTTGATAAATCACAAGCATCTTTCAGTGGCTCAAAGGATATTAAAATGTCACAGTGAAGCAAATCAGCATTCTCATTCTTTATTCCTGTTTTTGAGGATATACTTTGCAAACTACGGAGAAAACAGATAATTATGTCTAGGAATTAGGAGAGTCAGAATATTGCTATACTGCAGTGAACAATTAATGATATTTATCTCTCGCATAAGGCTTTGCACTTTTCCTACATAAATCTCTACTTACACAGTAAGTAGTAACCCAGTAAGTGCCATCTCTATTTTGCACATACAGAAACCGAGACACCACATGATCATGGGAAAACGTCAAATCTGCCTCAAAGCTTTTGCTGGATATAAAGTCCTGTATGTAGGCATCATCTTGGCCCTCATTGTACAAAATTTTGGCCACATGTTCAAAATGTTTCTCTCACTAAGTTTCTGTTTTATGTTTGATTCGATAGAGCTCTCTTGGTTTTGACTCCTTTGGGATTTTACTTTGAATACTTCAAGAGATGAAAAAGTAAGAAATCATCCACTTTATGCTCATACTTGATTGCTCCCACCTATAAATTCTTATAATATTTATCATTCTATTTAAACATTGCAAAACACAATAGAAGCAAAGCAAGGAATTATAAAACAGAAACTTAACTGAGGGGAGGAGGAACTGTTCAAATTAAGGAAAAAATAGAGCTGTATTAATTTTTGCCATCTTATTTGACATGAAAAATGTAAAACTCAAATCTACCTTTCAGGAGTTTGTGAACACTGTAGAAAAATCTTGTGGTCTCTGAGGCAAAGAGTAAATTTTATATTTTGTTGGCATTGTGCTACCTAAAGATTAATAACCCCTTGTTTCTGATAGCTCCATTTGGCTCTAGCCTAAAACTTGTCTTAGGAAATGAAACTAAACAAACCAAGCTTGAAGCCTTAGGTATTTGAAATTGGACTTTTGGCAGGAAGCTGCTCCTTTCAAACTTTCATTATTCGTTTGTTTGTTTGTTTGTTTGTTTGTTTTAATACTCGTAGTACCCAAAATAAACGAGAGAGATTATTTCAGAAGACATAAAAGAATTACTTGCAGTCCAACAAATGTCCCTATATATATATTTTTTTTTTAATCAGCACTGACCTTTTGAAATGATTCTCTGGGACTTAGGGAAGGAAGAGCTGTGAAAGACCACAGACATTGATGATTTCAGGGACTTACACAACTTACATTTATAAAACCAAACACTTTACAATGCTAATTGAATGAGCTGCAGCAGAAATCAAAAGCTATGACTTAAATTTTTTGCAAGTTGGTAAACATTCAATGTTGATGGCTTTTTCTTTCTTTTTATAAATGGTGTTACATGTTTCTTGTAGGTGACATAAGTAGTGGCATACACTTTAGATGAACTTATTAGACTCTAAGTGCCTGCACTTTTGGAATAGCCTTAACCTGTAAATAAAGACAATAAATCAGAGCTTTTTATTAGTCTTCCACCTGGTAAACATCCTATATAGAGCTATGCTGGCCGCAGGTTGAAGATCTAGTAAGGCATAGATAAGCAAATGACAATTTTTACTTCTATGGCTGTTTAGCATTGGCCCTCCTATTCTAAAGGGATGACACGGTTGCTCATTTTGGGACTTGAGTCTCCTTTTTTTTATGTGTACCTGCCTATCTGAGGAAAAGCTGCATGTTTCTTCTGTGAAGAATAAGGAGTCCTTGGGGGATATTTGTGTAAGTGGGGTCAAAATGTGTCCTTGTAGATGAGTGCAAGACTCTTCCTCAGAAATTCCTGTTATGACAGATGAAGCTCACTTCTCTGAAGTGAAATTGTGGAACCTGTCTCATTTCTTTCAAGTGTAAAGCACCCAGATCAGGAAGCTGTGGTCAAGAAAATTGCCTGGTTGAGTTGGTTTCTGCTCTTTACATACCTTGTTCTAAGTTAACTGTCTGTCTGTCTGGTGTTCCAGAAAAAAACCCAGTTCTGTTTTCTGAGGAAAGAATATTATTTCTTCGCAAAAATAAAAAATGTGGAATAAGAAAGAGAGAAAGACACATTTAGAAAAGGGGGCCTCAACTTAGTGGTAGGAAGTTTATTCCTTGAGTAATACTGCCAGTTCATGAACATGGGAATCAGAAATGGCACTGTGTTTGCTTAACTGTAGGTTTTATATTGTATTGTTTGGTGAAGCTTTTAGAGAAACTCTGCTGATGTCTATTAGGGAACCTGACATTTTTATCTATAGTGTTCTTAATCTAATAGATTTAGTCATCTGCATTTCATACCTAATTTCTGAAAATATTGTGACTAGACAGGATTATAAAAAGCACTATAATACCTGTTGACAGAGCTGATTAAGACTGAAAACAGAGGAAAGTACCCTAGCATGTGTCAGAGGTCACTGAAAAAGTGTATTCAAGGCTGCTGATATAAAGCAGATAGATATTCCTCTATCTATGGATGTTTTGAAAAGTGAGTTGCTCTAATGGAATCGTCTTTTCATTGGACTGTCACCACTGACTGCTCTATTATGTGTTCAGTTATTATACATTTTAAAAAATATGACTTGTTCTGAAGGATGGTAGTTAAAAAAAAATGAAACGATGAAAGTTTGGAAAAATGTTGTAGCTGTTACACAATATGCTAGCTGACTTTCCTATTGTGAACCAAAGCAGTTATTGTAGAGGTCCTACTTTATGCAAAGGCACAGTTCTATTCTTTTGCCTCAAAGGACAGATAATTTCTATTTTAAAAGGAAAGGATCCACTTGACCTCCATAATCGTTTTGTGTTGGAAAGACTGAGTCACCCAGATTTAGATCTGCTACTACCGCTTCTTCTTTCACAAATGTGTGCATTCCTCCTTTTTTGCAGTGTTTGCTGTATTTTAGTTTGTGCACAACCAGACTTCGCGTTGATAGGAAAATTCACATTAGTTGCATGCAAGAGGGAAGAGGAGGGCAGAAAAGAACAATAGGATTACGTACACTGGACATTGTGCTGACAAGTACCTGACTTGTCTGGGTGCAATGCTGTGCTAATATATAACCTTGATGATGAACCCCGTGTAGCCCCTTTCTTTCTGAAAATGTCAAACTTTTTTTTTTCCTGTGTAGAAGACAGATTGTTTTGTTTGATTTCATCTAAAAAAAGGTATTATAAAACCTCCTCAGGTGCTTAACATTTGTGTTAAAACCGTGGTTATTAATCAGAGTGAAAATGAACAGTGACCTCATTTTGCAAAACTTCTCAATAATTTCGTTGTGCAATGAAAATAATTCCAGCAGTATTTTCTTCCTGTAGTAAGTGTGGGGACATGTATTATCATTCACCACAGTATCCTGACGAGACAAGTCAGTCTCTAGGCTTCAGCAAATGAGGCAACTGCCTAGGGCAGAGACTGCCAGAAGGGTCTAAATGTCCTTGGCCACCCTCCCCATTTTCCCACAGCACGGCTGAGTATTGGGAGGGGTTAGCAACAGTTTGCATTCATTCCACCATCACGTCTTAGCAGCAGGGGTCTGTAATGCACACTTTTGCTTTTTATTGTGTGTCATAACAGTGATTACTTTAACATGTTGCTGCACGACAGGATGGTCTGGATTGGGACCATAAAAGAAATAGCTCAGGACTTCACCAAGGTCTCAGGCATGTTGTCATCTGCAGTTCCTCTATGAATCCTGTATTTCTTTGTCCTACCTCTAAGGAGCAAACACAGCACGCTGCTGCATCTCTCAGCTCAGCAACTGCCTGCCCTTCAGGAAGGGAGCTGTTGTATTGCTCTCTACTGAGCAGACCTTGAGACAAATTACCTAGTGTTCCTTAATAAAGATTGAGTACCATGGGACTGTGACCTGTGCATGCGTGTGCATGTATACACATATAGGTAAAGGGAAAGGAGAGGAGAGAAAGATGAATGGGAGAGCGTTCCTATTAATTGCTCCTTCTCCTCCTTGCTGAAATACATCTATTTGGCGAGATGCTTCAGCAGTAGGTGACTGCACCAGAATATGAATGGGGACAGTATGGTCTTTATGTTGTCCTTTGTAAATGGATTATTGCCTTCTGGCTGTGGTTTACTGTCACTAGCATGTTCTGCTTGTAAGCAGAAGGTTGTGCCTTCCTAGCAATTGTCTAAAAATGGAAAATCTCTCTCTTGTGTATCCATATTTATAAAAGAGATGCTGGCTGTTTTAATGTGGACAGAACATACACAAAGGTAGATGGTGGCTTCGTATAACACAGTTATCTTTGAATTTTACTTTTAAACAAAGCAAGCAAAATTTCAGCGTATTTCAGTGTGGAGGTCAGAGAAATGTGTGTCTCATCTAATGATAAGCAAAGGACATCTGGTTATACCATCCATCAGTCTATAGCCTAGAGCAAGAGATACTCAAGTTTGACATGTCTGTTTTGGGAGGGGGAGGGAGGGAGGGATAGCAGGCTGTTTTATCAAAATGCAGGAGCTGAAGTTGGTTTTCTTTGTTTTGTTTTCTTTTGTTTGCGGGTTGTTCTTCCCCCCCACAGTTGCTTTTAGTTGCATTTTTGTGTTCTCTGTTTGTGGATGCTACCCACAAAGCTGGTCATGTAATGCTTCATGAAAGATAACATTAAATAGAAATACTTTGAACGTTAAGAATGTTTGAACACTATATTTTAGTGTTACGCTAGCTTTAAGTTACTGAGGACTCTTTTAAGTGAGAAGTTCCTTCTCATTAATACTCAAAATATTTCCTAAACGATAAAACTCCTTTGCTTACACTTAAAGATACTGACAGTGCTCGCCTAGATTTGAACATGGGTCAGAATTGCAATCTGGATTGCTTATGATTTATAGGTGCTAGTGTATTATCTATATTATTGATTAATTCACAATATTCATATCATGTTACTAATCCAAATGAAAATAAGAACAATTGGGAATTAAAAAATAGTTCGTAGTTCTTAAATAGTATTTTCCATTACTGAAATACCTTATTTTCTAGCTTTCTGATATTTGTAATGTAATCAGTTCATAAAGATTTCTAATTTTTTAAAAATGAAAGATGGATATTGGGTAGTCTTTTTCCTGTTTTTGTTTTTATTTTCTTATGTGGGTTTTTTTTTTCCATTTTTCTTTTTCCTTTACAAAATATTCAGCTAACATGCTACATTGTGACATTTCTTTCAGATTATCTTAGTTAGATCCCTTTTAAAGTAGTCTTTTGACAGCAAGGAAGTTGCTTGTTGTCTGAGTTGTGTTTTCTCTTCAACTGAAGAATACCTTTGGAACAGGCTTTCTGGTTTTATATCTAAATCTCTTTGAATGCTCCTGATTTATTTTATGGAGTTGCTGATTACAGCTTGCTTTGTGTACCTTGTTTGAAAGTGATCTTCTAAAAAGAAAATGTATTTAGTATATGAAGAACAGCTGTTAATTTCCTTTGATCCTTTTTTGATTATAGACTTGTACTTGTCCATATGATCCCTCTGGTGACCAGAGAATTGGTCAAATTATTGTGCTACAGGTATGAGTAATGGAATTTGGGCTCTTTATTTAAGAGCTTACTTTGTTGTAATCTCTGAAACTCTTCTTTTAGCACTTTCCAACTCTGATAAATAATGAATATATTTGAGTGGAGTTTTTAATTTAAAGCTTCAGAATTTTATATTTTTTTCCAATTATTAAATTTAAAGTATTAAGTTTGATTTCTCTGTATGAAGTCTGAAATAAGTATTTCAGGAAAATTAAAATAGGTTTACTGTTGGGATTAAAGATTTGAGAGAGGAAAAATATATGAAAATTTATTTTTATGAAGATGAACAACAGAAAAAAGAAGAAAGTGGGGAGTGGTGGGGTTTTTTCACATTTGCTTTGGTTTTAGGATGAGATGAATTATTAGTAAACCTAAAATGGTTCTGCCATTGGATGTCCTGCTTGTTACAGGTTATAGCTAGAGCAGTTAAGTCCAAGTTCTACACCCCTAACATCTGTGAGGGTCAGGACCCAAAAAGACTAGTCACCACCCATCTCAAAGGCCAGGAGAGGACTTAGGCAAACAGCCACCACATCACTTGTAGAGCCACCAGAGAAGAATATCAAATTGTGCCTTGTACAGAGCAGTGGCTTCAGAGCAGCACACTGTTGGACAGCCATGTTGTCATCTGCTTCATCAGCAAATGTTAAATGGATTTGCTCATCCAGCAATCTTTCTGGTAAGGGAAAGTGAAAGCTCTGTTCCGTTCAGAAAATTGCCACTAAGATAGCTCATGCTATCTTTTTGGATTGAACAAAAAAGTATCAATATATGAAATGCATTTCATTTTGTGTGTTCACTAGGCATTACAAAAGAGGATTGTGTCGCCAATATTAGACTGAAAACCAAGAAATTTGCAATACTGACACTCTGGAAGAGTCCTGTGCTTTCTTTCCATGTTACTGTCCAGAGTGCCTATGCTGTATAGGCAAGAGAGTACCGGAAATCATTCTCATGTACATGGTGGCTGGAATTACTGAAATCAAGAAGAAAATTTTTTTGCATGGTGATATTTGGTTAGAGATAGCGTCAAGTATGCAATGTGGGCAAATGGCTTGCATATAGCTCTTCTGTGGGCAGCTCATATTGAGGCAAGGGGCTGCCAGCATGGTAAATCTGTTGTGTTCAGGTTGTGGAAGATTGCATCAGAAATGGATGTCATTGGTTTTAAGAGAGATTTTGTTATCTAATTTAGTTGTAAAAACATGTCTGCGCATGCAAGTAAAATTTTTTTCTTAAGCTAAAACTCTCAGTGCAAAACCTGTCTAGCTCATGACAGATGCGTTTTTGAAGATAAATTATTTCTTTTAAAAGATAACTTATTTTTTTTTTTACTGGTAAAGTTTGTTTTCTGCCTGTATCTTTGTGTAAAGGGCAAATGCAAGTTTGTAATTTTGCATTTCAGGTG
>VXBO01011997.1:114602-138003 GCA_013400135.1 Rhinoptilus africanus
GTAAACATGGCACCTAGACACGTGGTTTAGAGGTGGACTTGGCAGTGCTATGTTAATGGTTAGACTCAATGGTCTTAAAGGTCTTTTCCAACTTAAATTATTCTATGAATATCTAATTGCTCTTCTATCAACATGAAAATACCAGTATGTAATGTGCTTAGAATAAATAATAAAAAAAAAATCTTAGAGATGCTTCATATTTAAGTAATTCTGTTATGTTTTCACAAATGTACAAGTAATCACCACAACAGCAGCAACTCAGAACTTAATTTCAGTAACGGAAATAAAAGCTGGAACCTCCAGGACCCAAAAAAGGTCGCTGGACCTCACAAGTCTCCTAGCTGTGCCTGTGTATGCTTGGCATGCTGGAACAGTTCTAGTTCCTTCAGACTGAGGGCAGCACTCAGAGACACTGGATGGTAACAGATACCCGGTCAGAAGGAAGGCCTTTCCTCAAACCATGGATCAGCTTTATCACTGTGTAAGTACCTGAGGCCATCTTACCTTAAATAAGTCAGTTCAAGTGTTGCAGTTGCAGTTTAGGTTTCAGAAGATCAAATCATCTCCCAGAGCAAACTTCTATGTGAACATCTGTGTGTGCCAGGCTGAGGAGTCATCTCTGAAGGACGTGTGAAAGCAGGAATTAGGGCAAAAAGAGTTGCAAAGCCCAACAGAGGACAAGACTCTTGCAAAGATGATCATGGTGTTTGACTTGAAAGTATCTGGTAAAGAAAGCAAGCTGAAGCAGGAAAATTAGCTCTGAGCTTTGGAAGATGGGTGTTACTGGACACTGATTAGAGCAGGTTCAGTTGGATTCAAGGTGAGAAGATTGCAGGGAAAGTATCTGGGATGTGGACAGGAAGAGGGGAATCTCCAGCCATGACTGTAAACAATGCATTTGGAGAGCTTTGCATGAAAATGTCTCCAGATGGAGACAGCACTGGGTTGTGGAGTTTATGAAAATGTTAAGTGGCGTGAAGGGGCTACAGGTAATTAACTGTGGTTTTAAAAGCTGAGCTTGTGCTCCAACACAGACACGACAGGCAGAGGGTATATATTTTAGAACATTCAACAGAAGAAAAATAAATTTTTTGTTATCTTGCCTTCACAAAAGTCAGTGTTTTTCTATGCTTTGTAAAACCCATTCTGCACTGCAGCAGCTGCAGGCAATTAGTCAATCGCTGATTTCTGAATTTAGAAATTCTTGCTTCTGTGTTCAAAATTATAGCATCGTGGGTTAAGTATACTACTATGGCAGGATCAACACAGTAAAATAGATGTGCAAAGGTTAATAATGCAGGTGGCCTTAGGGCAGGCCTCCCTATAAAACAAAATGCTGATGCCAAAGCTTATCAGTTCTGTTTGTTTTGATGGAGACGGTGACAAAAAAATAAAGTACAGGTACAGGCACTAAGGAGTGTGCTTACAGAATTAAATCTGACAGACTTTTCTAGGAGTTATTCCTGCGCTGAAATTTGTATCTTCAGAAACATTTATGGAAATAAATATTGCTCCTGGCTTATGTTTACTACTAAGTGCAAATATAAACCAAGAATTATATGAACACATTTGAGCTTTTAAATCTCTGAATTTTTAGCGAAGGCAGTTCTTAAACTCTTTGTGCGGCAAAAGCTATCTGGAGCTAGGAAGCAACATTTTTTTTTGTGTGCACGTGTGTAGGAAGGCTGAAAGGAACCATGGTTCATTAGGAAAAATTTCATCATGCACAGTAGAAAGCAAGGTTTATGAAAAAGCTCAGTGCTCTGTAGAGGACTGAAGATTGAAATCCCTCATTTTGCCTTGTGGAACCATTCTTCCACTCCTGATAGAGCTAACACTGAGACAACACTCATTATTTTTATCCCTTGCACTGCTACCATTATATTTTAAGAATTATTGATAACATGGTGGGTGTTTTGTATTTTGAACTTGTAGAACAAATAATCCCCAAGGAAAGATCAGTTTTCTTCTGCATTTTTTCCCCCTGTGCTAACCTTCTAGTCTCTTGTTCCTGTTGATGTGCTTTTTGAAATAGGAGAGTGCAAGGATGCACCTCACGGACACCTTGACAGAAGATAAGTCTTGCTGATCTTGGTGCTTCTCCCTCCTAAAATTATAAGATTTATGGCTAGTTCTTGCAAGACATCGCTCTAATGTGTAGGCTTTTGTCAGGATTTTTTATTCATTCAAAGGTGTGATCTGGTACGTAATTCTTTTCTGAAATAGCCTTATCTATAATGACGTAGGGAATAGTTTGTTAGTTACTTTCTAAATGAGAAGGTTTGAGTGATATACATAGGCATATAAAAGTAGTTCTAAATATTTCTTATGTTTTGTACAGTCAAACACCTTTTATGTTAATATGCCTGAAGGTTTTGCTTGTGAAGGTGGGTAAAGAACAGGATGTTTCAAAACAAGCAAGGTAGAAATAGTCCCTTAGGGGTACAACAAGTTCAGGTCATTAACCACAGGTTAATGAAATGCAGATTCAAATCTAATAGTCCCTGTCCCTCTCTAGGACCTTGTTGTGGCTTAACCCCATCTGGCACCTAGGACCATGCAGCCATTCACTCACTATCCACCCTCCTCCTCCCCCCCTTCACCCCCCAGGGAAGATAAGGAGAAGAGGGAGAAAAAGAAGGAAAAAGACTTCATGGGTTGAGGTAAAGACAGTTTAATAGACCAGTAGCAGAAGAGAAAAAGCAATAATTGCAAAAGAATATACAAAATAAGTGATGCAATACAATTGCTTTCGCCACCTGATGACTGATTGCCCATCCCATCCCGAGCATCAATCGTGGATTCCTTCCCCCCAGCCAACGCCCATTTATATACTGGGCATGACATCTATGGTGTGGAATATTCCTTTGGCCAGCTTGTCCTGTCTGTGCTGCCTCTCAACTTCTATGGGAAGCAGCAAAAGTCCTTGACTTAATGTAAACATCACTTAGCAACAACTAAAACCAATATGTGTTATCAAATAATTCTCATACTACATCCAAAACACAGCAGGAAGAAAATCGACTCTATCCCATCTGAAACCAGGACAGACCTGAAATGCCTCGAGGAAATTCTTTAGATATTTACTACTTTAAAACATTTGCTATTCAGGAAAGTATGAGTCATGGAGTAAGGATTGGATATAAGATTTTTACTGGTTAGTATGGAGAAATTGAGCCTAAACCTTTTGGACTATGGGCCAGTTGCCAACCCTGGCAGATAACTGTGCATTCTTGCCAAGTGACTTTGCCTTGAAATCACTTGTATAGTGATAATATTTTTCTGTTCCACCTGAAAGAGAGAGGTTGCTGCCAGGGGAATACTCTTTCTTGGAATCCTCTGAGGTCATCAAAAGAAGAAGTCTTACGTATCGACTCACTCCCTCGTCTCCACCCTGCCCTCTCCTTCCTGCATCTTCTCTTCAGAATATTTTGTTATTGTCTGTCTTTATCCACTGAAATTTTCATAGGCTAAATTTAGATATTCAAGTTCTCTTCAATACCACCAATGTTTGGCCACCTTTGGCCACACTGATTTAGCTCATGTTGCTATTTATCCCTCAACTTTCTGTTTCACTGTGTTATTTACTTCAGATCCAGTGCCTGGATCCTGGACTGAACTTTTTTCCCTTCACAATCACAGGTTCGCATTAAAACACGTTACTCTAAAGTTGTCTCCTAGCAAGTCTTCAACCTACACTTTGCTGCCTTTTCAAGGTCTTCAGTGGCAAATGAGTGTCATAGCCTCTGCTCCCACCCTCCCATAATGTATACTGACACCGTATCTGCACACCTGGTTTAATTGTTCTGTCTTCAGACTGAAATGATGCACCCAGTCTGGGACTTTCATATTGTTCTCTTTCACATTAATTCCTATATCCTGGCTAACATTTGGAGCATCTGAGGAAGTGGCAAAAACCGATGAATCGCCACGAATTACATAATACACCCTTTTTTCACCACCATTTTTTAAAATTTGAGTCATGAGAAACATGTGCCCACTTGCTATTGTTCCTGGCAAAGAAATGCATGTTCTTTGACTCTTAATGTTTTGCAATCTTTCTGGTTTGCGCTTTACTTAGTGGTTTTTGTGCTAGTCAGGTAATATGCAGTGCAGCTGCCATAGACCTTTTATACCATACAGTTATACTGTATTTTCAACTCTCCTAATTCCCAAATGTATGTTAATTCTTTCCTTGGCTGCTGCTCTAGTTCTTCCGTGTTTTATAGTATCTGTTGATCTGTCTTTCTTGATTTTTGCTTACATTTGTGCTTCTGCACATCTTGTAGAGGCATCTCCTGGGAAACATCATCTCTTTGTTCATGTTTTAGTCTTGAAATCAGTACTTGAACGTAGATGTATTTTACAGATTGGCTATTTTGCTATAATTAAGCTTCATGAATATGAAGATTCATGTAGTATTCCCATGGTGTCCTACAGTTAGGTTTAGCAATAGGATTTTATCTCATCTCATTGTAACCCATTATCATGTCACTTCTGCTAAATTATAACACCACATTGATTCTCAAGAAATGCATAGTACGTATTTGCTAATTTTTGTTTTTGTTTTTAAGCCTAGGTAGGTGGACTGATGATTGTTTGCTGGAGAGTTGGGAAAGGAGTTTGCTGGGAGAGAGAAAGGGTGAAAAAATGTTGATGAAAACATTGAAGTAATTTCATTTGCAAATTTATCACGAGCTTGGAATTTAATAAAACTTGTAGATGTAGATGGTGTATCTTACTGAACAAAGCCATTGACTACCAGTTTTGAGATGTGGTTATATTTTTAGGACTGTCCCTGTTTTTCTGTGTATTTGTTTTGGGGAGAGGTCCTTTACATCTCTTTGCCTTTTGCCTCGGTTCCACCTTGCTCTCTTTCTCTCCCCTTTATTTTTTTTTCTTTTTTCTTTCTACTTTTTTATTCATAAAGGGTGTAAGATTTTCAGAGCAGGCACCACCATTCATTACGTGTGTGTATAACATGCAGTACAAAGGGCACTAATCTACGCTAGATTTAAGGTAGCAGTGTCATGCGTATACTGATAATACCAGAAAACTCAAAAGTATGTTTGTAAAAGTAATTCTATTTTCTATATGATAGAGTGGTTATTAGTTCACTGACTACAGTGGAAGAATGAATAGAAATAAATCTAAGCAAACTGGACACAGTGCTTAAAGTTGACTGAAGACCTCTGAATTTCAACAGAAGTCTTGCTGGATTCTTACTGATGGTAAAATATAGGACTGTCATTGTTCTATGCCTTTATAACTCTTTGCTTTGCAATTTACCCTCCATCTAATGCATTAGTGATTATTGTAAGCTTTGACTTGAAAATTAACATTTTGTAATACTTTGTTCCTTGGAAAATGATCCTTGCATTAAAGTCAGCTGAAACCTAGGTAATGTATTAGAAATGGCACTTAAGCTTTTATAAAGCAAATGACTTATGTGACCAACAGTTGTGGTTTATTTGTTTGTTTGTTTGGATTTGTTTGTTTGTTCATTTCTGAGAGTGAGAGTCCTTAAGTTGGGTCCTAGGACAATTCTGAATATGTTTAGCATAAATTCATCCTCTGAACAGGAATGAATCAAACCTCAAGTAAAAGCCTGTGTTGGTATTTTGTTGACATAAGAAAAAAAGATGTTTTCTTTATACAAAACTTCCAATGAAAATTTGTTCCATTTCCTTTCATACTACCTCTTAATTACCCCTTTATGGTACATTCCAATTCCAAATATACATAGCTATGCATGAATTTCTTTTTATTCTGCTTTTCCAGATAGACTCAGTGGCTTCGAAATTTGACCTTTGGCAATTGCTTTCAACTCTCAAGTAAACTACAGCAAGAATAGAGAACCATTCCCACTCTTGAGACAACCTTTTTTTTATTTCCCTCAGTAATATTTCTGACTCAAAATATTGCTATAACTAGTTAACAGATAATTGTATATAGCTCTGCATAACTTGCTGAATGAATTTTGTAACTTTCAGCTAGTTTATATTCCAGATATAGTCTTAGCTTTCAGCAAAGTGCAATTGCAGTGTACGATAGGGAGGTCTCATACTAATCAGATTTACTTATTCCCTCAAAATATAGTACAGAACATTAATTTCATGCTACTTCAAAATGTATTAGCCAAGTGCCAGTTCCATTCTGAATCACAGAAAGGCTGATCTGGGATTAAAAAAACCCCACCCCCCCCCTTTTTTTTTAGTTTTTTAATATTCAAAAATATGCTAGGAGTACTATGATAATGGACTGTAACATTAAATAATTGACATACTGTCACGGAAGTAATTAAAAACATTTATCAGCATACATAAACTACGCAGAACTTTATTAAATAGATTACAAAAACAACCCCCAGGCCACATGACATACCTCAAAAGTAATATGTTCTGTGGATCTCTTCTTGCTTAGTGCCTGTCAATACTTTTATCTTTCATCTAGAAGAAAACAATAAATGGTTCTTGGCAAATTGTTCAGGTAGCACAAAGGCCCACATGATAGGCAATGAAGAAAATCTTGTCCTGACAGAGGAGCACTTGATAACATAGGACATGCTGTGCATACGTATTACCCTAAAAGAAAGTGAGCGCTAGCTCCAAATGAGGGTCAACTGGTACTACAATATTCCTCCATTGGTGAGGACAACCTTAAGGGTCAAGGAGGGAGGGGCAGAGCTTAGGTGTCTGCTTCCTGCTCCATATTTTAGGATGGCCTAATGAATGGAAGCTAGTGAGGACTTGCCATGCCACCAGCCATCAAACTGACCACATTTGTAAAAAGAAATAACAAATTATGCAGAAAACCCCAAATTACACAGAACAACTATGTTCATCTGAATAAAATAGGCTTCTTTGAATGCTTTGGTTGCTTTAACATAAAAGAACACAAGATTGTGCTGTTAGGAGCAAAGGATATCTGTCAACCATATAGGTTGAAATGTGGTCTCGCTTGGAAGGTGCACTGGGATGGTGTGAATGCAGTCTGCCCTGCACTGGTGTGGTGAGACAATTAAGCTGCCACGGTATTAAGTGAATACTAAGTAGAACTGAGGAGATGATAATATTTTTCTTTTTAGCTTTGGTGAAACATGCAGCTGAATTCTGTATTCTGAATGATGAAATGTCTGAGAAACTTTAGAAAGTGATCTGGGTTCTGGAAAAACTATCCCAAGATGAGAGACTGAAGGAGCTTGCTCTTCAGCTTCTTACTGGTTGTTCAGGCAGAAATTATTTATTCACAGATGGTGAGTTTTTTCCAATGACTAGAAAGTCTGTGATGATAAAATGCAAAATCTGAAGCTAGTCACAATGACAGTAAGAATAAATGCAAGTTTTTAACAATGAAAGCAGTTCTTTCACAACTAGCATTTATCTCAAGGTGGAATGACTTGCAGAAGGATGTGCTCTAGTACCTCCAGAAATGATGAGTTTGAATGACTGGGGTAAAGCTATGAGCTGTGCTGAGACAGATGATTATTTCTGTTCTTCAGAGCAACGCGTCTCTCTCTTTAAAAGAAAAGTAAAAAGAAGCGGGGTGGTTTGCGTGCGCTGTCCAGGGTACTGAACTCGAGCGCCGTTTTTCGTCATGCAATCGGAAAATATTCAAAAACTTAAAATAAAACGTCGGTTTAGCATAGGAGAAGTGCACATTGAAAAAAGGAATAATGATAGTTGTATCACCCTCCCATGGGTTTGCCTCTGTGAGTGTTTTGTTTGTTGTGAGATACACCCCTCACTCTTCCCCACCCCCCTGCCTTCTCATCTTTCTCCATGAGTTAGGGTATTTGCCTCTGTGTAAACAGTGACCTAGCGTGGAAAGATGCATAAATTTTGGAAAAAATTAATTTCAACATAATAGCCTTTTTTCTGTCCTATCGTGGACATCTACTCAATGTCTGATTTTGATTTATTATCCATGTCAGCCATAAAGAAAATTTTGTAGAGAAGAGATCATCCAATCTGTCACGTTATATTAAAAATAGTTCTTCTTGTGATGTATGCTAGTGTTCTGGAGGGGTGGAGATGAGACTCTTCTACTCATTCTGCTCCTCTGAAGGCAAATTCTAAACTGCATTTCAGAAGTGCTGCCTACCTCTGAAAAGATCCTTTTCAGAGAGTAATTTCTGAATGCAAGCTGGATTGAAGAATGAACTCTGCAGAACAGTACAGAACACAAGTATTCTGCAGTCCTGCAGCTAAATTGCCTTGCCTTCTTCAGAAAGTAATGATTTTGTTCTTTTCAGAAAAAATTGTAAGAAAAAATTCTTTTGCTGAGTTGTGATCATACATCAAGCGTATTTTATACTGCCTATATTTGCCTTTTAAGTTTGTTATCTCTCTCTGGCTTGGGAAGTCACAATATCTGAGAGCCCTGAGAAGGTCATGCTCTGTACATGTGTCAGGCTTGATTGTAATACCATGCTTCATTCTCGACTTTTCTGTGCCCTGAGGACAGACCGGCAGAAAGACTATATTTAATATCACAATTAGCTTTCCTGAAGTAATCATGCTGCAAGAAAGATATAGGCAACTGATGGTAGTGATATGGTAAAAATAAACTGCCCTATTCTCTGAAAAAGCGTGTGTAAGAAACTGCAGGAATCGTTCAGGCCGTCTTTTTGTGCTGAAGTACATAATAATGCAATTTAGTTCAATCTTGTCAGCCTGAGGAGGTATTAAAAAAATAATGCACTTCCAGCTTGTTTGACAGCCCAGTGACTGATAGAGTAAGTGACAATAGCTTTTTGCTCAATGTACACCAGGGAGTGCCTAGAAACTCTATGAAAATAGACAGAAATGCAGTGGTATCAAATGGGTTGGGAAGCTGAAGAGACTGGTGGTGTCACTGGTATATAAATGGGACAAGTAGAATTAAGCCTGTGAAAAAAATGAAATTACCAAAAGTAATTAAAACAAAATATAATGATGGTTCTTGGTTGCAGGTGACCAACAGCATAAGGACACGATGTAATGACTCAGGTTTGATCTAACCAGTTCAGGCACTGTGGATGCAGTTCAGAATAGCAGTAAAGTAAATAAATAAAAGATAAGCTGACATCATGGGTGCTGAGCTTATTAACGTACAGCTTAATGAACATGTTTTCCATATGTTGCAGGTATGGGGTGAGGGCCTAAAGAAAGTAGACATTCTACCTGAAAAAAAAATTGGAACAAAATTTAAAAGTGGTTGCTAAAAATTGCAGTACTAGAATTTTGACAGAATTATTTCAAGGGACTTTGTTGTTCAGGCTAACCATTTAGGCCCATGAAGTAGTTTAGGTCCAGAACTTCCATGGTTTTACGGTATTTATTAAACTCAACATGCAAATGTGCACTGAGTTCTATTACAAGATGGTATGTGAATGTGACAGTTTGTGTCACCTCAGGTACTTAAGTGATGTTATTTTCCTTCTTTCTTGGATGGAAAGGGGCACAGTTTAGTCACATAGACCTGAATACATCCATCAAAATGGAAGAGTAGGATGAGCAAACAGCATAGCGACATCTTAGATTTTGTAAAATAAGACTTAAACTGGGTAGAAATAACTCACAGGCCAAAAGCAGATCTTATTCTTGTGGAATTTTCCAATGTATTTCAAATTTATTTGGATAGGACTAGAGAGCTTTTTATAGACGTTTTGCAATACCTCTGATCAGGCAGCAAAAAGCAGCTTCCCTTTCAGTTCATTCCTAACCATACCTCCACTCTGACACATTCTTAACACATTGCCATGGAGTTTGAAATTGAATAACTCCTATGATCTGGTTACAGCCCTAACAAATCTCTGAAGTGCATTAAAGAACATTTTGCACCGCTCAGTGTTGGGAATGCATAATTACTCCCTAAAAATGTACAAAGACTGCACGGACTCTAAACAAAATGGATCCTCATTCTTTGCTGGAAATTATAGTTTATATGCATTGTGCAAAGTCTCTTTGTCATTGCATTACCGATTAAATACATGAGGTCACTGAAGTGATATGAGCTTTAGATTTGCTTATAGAACAGTATTTAAACTTTTGTCCCTGAACTGCCTGCAGATGTTCTTGTATAATAGCTTAAATAAAAGTATAAATTCTAAGCTGTGTGCAGGTGGGCGTTCAGTAGCATTTAATGGATAGGATTCCTGTTCTTCAGATGGCCACCACTGGAACCATAACTCTATTTGATGTCTTAGTAAGATACAATGTTGATAGAAAAGGTCTGATGGTCTAGAAAAAGCTTGGCTAAAAGCAACTGCCAGAACAAAATGCAATTGTTTGAAGATGTAGCATCTGCCACAGGGAGGTGAAGAATTTTTCAGTATTTATAGTTGCTTCAGGTATACTTCACTTTCCTCTGACTTTATTATAGGGAATAAATAACTGCATCCTTCTAGAGATAACTGATGTATGCTGAGTTGTTAATGGTAACTGAGCTTCATAAGGCTGGTTCTTTATCATCCAAAACAATGAACTTTGTCATTGGTGCCAGGGAGAGCTGTATATTAGGCCAAGCACCCTGGGCTGGGCAAGGATGGGGGCAGTGGCTCATGGGCAACTGAGATATGTGGTAGTGGCTAACATGTGGCTCCCCTCTGCTGCTGTTGAGTAACTGGTGCTGAGGTGTTTTTGGGACGGTAAATGGTAGAAGAGGAGACTGAGGGAGGGCAGGAGTCATTATCTCCCGGAGCTACAACAGGCAAATGGGAGAGAGAGTCCTGGGGTGAGGTCCTGCTTTGGAGTGATGCAGTGCTGGTGTGCAGTGGGTAAGGTGCACTGGGGGAAGGGTGTGGTTTGGGACACTGGGGGTGATATGTCAGAAGGATGCAGAGAGGGTTGACTGTCAGATGAAATTTTGAAACACCTTGTAGAGGCAGTGCCTTGGCCATCTCTATATAAACGTATGTGGTACTTGGTCCTTTCCATTTTTCTTTTTCCTGTTCCTGGATAATGGTATCACAAATAATTGCCCATGATGGGATATTAATGTTAGAAGGCTAGTTTAACAGATCTCCTATTTGTATTTTTGTATTTCTGGGAAGTCAACCAGATTCACTCTCACTGACAAATACTTGCATAAATTCACCCATAAATCCACAACACACAGATTTTCTACCGTCAGTTCAGTCAGTGTGCATTATTTGCCTGATAGCCAGCCTTTTTTTTTCCCCCCAGTTAACCTTGTCCGTCTTACTCAGCTCTTTCCGTATGAAGTATATTAGAAAGCTGATTTATTCTTCATTGGGTAGGGAGTACATGGAGTCTCCAATTCTATGCATCATCCAGATTCTTTTTATTAAATCAGCCATGTACATCAATAATCAAAAGAAAGACAATTTTCCAATTCTGTGAACTGCTCAGCTGAGTCCTCAGCTATATAATCCAGTCTCTGTGTTCAATTTCCCAGGCACCCATTGCCTTTGAAGCTAAGAATCCTTTCACAGTTTTACATCTTTATCTAGTATCAACCTTCATACTTATCCGCAGTCCTTTTTAAAATATGGAATATGTTTTGCCCTTTAAAATGGACTTCATGTAGTTTGGCTGTCTTTATGTTTCTTCAGGCATGTATTCATATTTATCCCAGCTAATCAATACAACACCATAGAATCATAGAATAGTTTGGGTTGGAAAGGACCATTAAAGGTCATCTAGTCCACCCCCAGTGGTGAGTGGCAAGGTGCTGGTATGGACGAGTTTTGTCAACAAGGCTGTGAAGCCAGCCAGCAAAAGCTGTGTCTGTGAACATTTATAATGCACTCCTATTTAGAGGAGGACACTATGAAATCAAAGATGAGATCTTAATTTGAGCATGACTCTGACTTTGCCTTCCAAATCTCTTGCACAGAAGATGTGACTAAAATTCTCTTTGTACTTGCCAGGGAAGCTACGTGTTCACCCAAAATTATTCTGTTTTAACCTTGAAGAGCAAATGAGCCAAATACGTATATATGTATTCATGAAAAAAATCTCCATGAGGAAACATCTGATGATAATTTCTTTTTCTTTTCTGAGACAGGGCTGGCTCATACTTCAGTTTTGATAGGCAGCAAGTGAATCAGCAGAAACTGTCTTCAGCTCTTTCTGGAATAGATGCTGCACCTTTGACAAAGGACCTTATTTTATTTAATCATGCTGGAAAGCTTTCTTCTCAGGTTGCTTTTTGTACTCCAGGGCAAAAGTAGCTAGTTGTTTTTCTTTATCTAAGAACACTTCTGCTTATAATCCCGCCAAAAAAATAAAATGACCTTTAATACTCAGCTATATTTCATAACAGTGAATAGTGTGAAAATCTGATCGCAGGGAAAATGTAGAGTCATCATCTGGTTCAGAGCAACTCAGACAATCTGAGTTCCATTCCCAAATTTTCCGCTGGTCTTCTCTGTGACCTTTAGGTAGGCAGTTAAATAAATAGGATACAAGTGCCTAGCTGCCCTCCAGCTATTTTTAAAATCTAGCTGGGTGCCTGCCTGTATTTCTAGGTGCAAAATAGGATAATGTTTCTGAAAGTGCTGGCCACCACCATGTGGCTGATTTCTCTTTGGGATTTCTGTCTGTTCTTGTCATGCATGTGATAGCTACTAATAAGTGGAATGAAAAATGCCTCTGTTCTACGTTTTTTTTCCTATTTCTAATTATTTCTTTCTCTTTTCTGATAGAAGACAGGGGAATAAAATGCTCCTGTGTGTGACAGTGGGTTAGTTCATAATGAAGGAAGTTTTTCAAAATACCTTAGATTTTGACAATTTTTTTCCAGAGAATGGCATGTTAAAACGCTACTAGCTGGCTGAAAAGTGTAAGTACTGTATTTGTCAGAAATTTCTTCAGGAACTTGACAGAACAATGGTACAATATGTGACACAGTACAATTAGTAACATCAATAACTTTATATTAGCTGTTATGCTGGTGTCTGGTTTAGAGCAGCTATTACAAGAGTCAGTTGGCAAGGCAGCGTCTGTTCAGTTTAACGTTCACCTTCATCCAGTCATCTCGCTGGTAAAATTCCCTCTCTCTTTCTCTTGCTTTTTTTCTTTTAAGGTAATGTTTCATCCTCTCCAGTCTTTTTATGTGACACGTATTATTATAACCTTTACCTGTTTCAAAATTTACTCGTGTATCAATTTTTGCAGGCCATAGA
Source organism: Rhinoptilus africanus (assembly GCA_013400135.1). Lineage (NCBI taxonomy): Eukaryota > Metazoa > Chordata > Aves > Charadriiformes > Glareolidae > Rhinoptilus > Rhinoptilus africanus. The sequence goes on from VXBO01011997.1 coordinate 127,735, forward strand.
AGCACACGTATTTGTTGCTACCTTTGTCTTGATCATCATCATTCTGTTCTTTACCACCACTAAAGCTCTAGGTGGAAGACAAAAAGGGGAGAAAAAGTTAGAACAGACAAGGAAAGCAAGCAGATTAATGCTTTACGAAGGAAAGACCATTAAGAGGTTACGCTTGGAGAACATCTGTTCTACATTTGTCAACTCTATCAGAAACTCTTCTCATATTAAAAAAATGGTGTTAAAAAGGCAAGTAGCTTGCCTTTGCTAACTTTCCCTTTCCTGCAATGGTAACGCAGTCTCTGTAAAACTCTTTTTTTGGTTGCATTTTCTAAAGAAGCTATAAAACTGGCTGTCAAAGATTTTCCTTTTGTTCCTCTTGGTAATAAAAACTGGAGCCCACAGATGAGGCTATGCTGGGTAATTGACCTCGACCTAGTATGACTATCAGATAGCAAGTGGGTGTAAGGAGTTAGAAGTGTCCCCCTCCTGCTCTTTCTTCAGCTGGAGGGAAGGTCTGCAGCACTCAGTGCTCAAGGGAAGGGACCATGGGGACAGTCAAACCCTGGTGTTTCTCTGTGTAATGTAAGAGAGAAAAATTACATGATGAGGTATGAGGGCAAAGGAGTTATATCAGCTCAGGAAGGCAGGTGAGTGCCTTTTCTTTCTGAATGTGGAGATGGAAGCAAGTTATAAACATCCTTGGACTTCAGTGGGGACGTAATTCCATCCTATTTTTGTTAAACACTGCCAGTGATTCACCAGGAGGTCACTTACACTTGAACCATGGAAACTCTCTGTGCTAATAGTGCCCTTCATTCATACGTACACTTCAACTGAAATGAGTTGGCTTCCTTGAGGAAAAAAAAAAGAGAGAAAAAAGAAATATCCATCTTGAGTGGCAAAGAGCATTGGGCTCAACTCTCTTTACACTTAATCTTCCAGCAGTTTATGTTGCTGATATTAACCACTCTTTTTAAATACAACAGATGTATTTAGATGTGTTAGTGCAAGAGCTGCTGCAGACACATGTACAGCGCAGTCTGAGCTTAACGCTGTTGAAACCCCTTACAAACCACCCTCTTAACCATGTGTTGAAATATTTAGGGCTAGGGCTTTTATTTCAGATGATCAACAGAATTTGAAACTTAAGACTAGCAGTAATGATCTTATTTTGCCTGTAAATCAAAGTTGAATAGCTCATTGTAGCACTAGCAATTATGTATAGGTTCTGCGAGGAAAGATCCCTTTTTACTTTAATCCCTCATCATAAAATTAGAGAAACAAGTATAAAAAAATGACAGTCTCCTCAACCAGTAAGTCATACGAGAGCATTATCCAGATCTTTGAGGAGTATATGAATTTCTTCAGGAAGGATTTTTACTCTTTTATGTTGTTGTTAATTAAATGTTATTAGTTTGGCTTAGAAGGAACTTTTAAGTATCATATAGTCCAACCCTCCTGCCATGGACAGGGACATTTTTTACTAGATCAGGTTGCTCAAAGCCCCGTTTAAGTGGCCTTGAACACTTCCAGTGATGGAACATCCACAGCTTCTCTGGGCAACCTGTTCCACTGTTTCACCACTGTTTTAGCCAAAAAAAATCTTCCTTATGTCCATTCTAAATCTAACCTCTTTCAGTTTAAAATCATTGCACCTTGTCCTGTTGCTATAAACCCTGGTAAAAAGTCTCTCTGTCTTTCTTATAAGCCTCCTTTAGGTATTGAAAGGTCACAATAAGGTCTGCCTGGAGCCTTCTCTTCTCCAGGCTGAACAAACCCAACTCTCTCAGCCTGTCATAGGAGAGGTATTCCATCCCTCTGGTTATTTTTGTGGCCCTCCTCTGGACCCGCTCCAACTGGTCCATGCCTTTCTTCTGCTGGGGACCCCAGAAATCAATGCAATACTTCGCATGTTGTCTCATGAGAGCAAAGCAGAGGGGCAGAATCACCTCCTCCTTTTCATGCAGCCCAGGACAAAATTGGCTTTCTGGGCTGGAAATGCACTTTGCCAGCTCATGTCCAATTTTTCATCCATCAGTATCCCCAAGTTACATAAACTGGATGAAACTAAGCAAATCTCACCAATCAGCGGTATCTTGGCACCCAAGGAAAGTTGTGAGGGTGAATTGAGCTTGAATTTACAGGATCTACCAAGAGTTTTTAATAATCACCTTCATTAACTTAATGCACAAGTAGCTGCTGGACACTCTTCCTCTCATTCACTTCATTTTAATTTTAAGATGAAAACCTGAATACCCTTTAAGTTGAATACCCTTAGGACACAGTCTTCATGGATAAAGGTGAATAATTAAAGTTGACAAAGCACATTAATAAAACAAACCACTAATGGTGTTTCCTTGGATCAATCTTTGAAAGAAGAGAAGTTGGTTATCTGTCTCTTTAAGCACTGGAAAAATTATTTCACTCAAAGCTGACTCAGAACTGGGGAAGGGAATATATGCTTTAATATTGGAGGAAAAATTTGTTTAGTTTGCTCAGCAAAGAAGTTGGTATTCTAGCACAGTCAGCAATAAATGGTTCATAAATACTTTCAGTAAGCCCATGTGAGTTTTGCTTAGAAGAATAAAGGGAAATTTAACTGTGCTGTGCTTCTGCTGAAGTAAACCTTCTTTGTAAATATTACTTGTTTGGTGACCTCCTATTTTCTCTAGTCCTGCTTTTCTCCCTATCAAACTGCTATTCATTCAAGTTTTCATGTTATTTAAAGCACTTTTTCACATATTTGGAATTGAGTTAAGCAGACGCATTTTGGTAGTTTGGGTAAGGAAGGCTGGATTTAGGACGTATCTGTGTAAATGTTTTGATCAGAGAAGGTGAACTAAACTATCTTAAAATGGTCTTTAAATAAGCTATCATTAAAAATCTGGCAAAGGAATCTATTTAATGTAAGCCAGGTTTTTAACTGTATATTCTCATTTCCAATTTGTCCATACATGAGCTTTGGTTTTGCATTTTTTGTGCTTAAAATAATAATAAAAAACCCCCAAACTTGCTTTGCATAATAACCTAAAGTATCAATGTGCGTGCCATGACTTGCAGTCTATTTGCCAAGGAATAATTTTGGTTTCTCAAAGTTTGTTTGACTTGTAGCACTGTTTGGACTGGTGTGGCTATAAACTGTGCCTCTGTAACTTTTGTAATGAAAGTGAAAGTGAGGGTTTTTTCACTTTTGTAAGCTGAAATGCATTGTACATTGTTGAAATTCTTGTGAAGGAACCAGATGGTGACTGCTTATTTCCTAGATGGTTTATTTATCAAACATATTATGTCAGTTGGGTTTGGTGCTTTTTTTTGGTGGTTTTCCCTCACGCCCATGCACACCCCCAGCCAGTGGGATTCTGTGACTGCTGTGTCTGCATGGGATGAAAGTAGAATAAAGTAGTTTTCAGTACCGTTTTGTTTCAAAACATACAGAAAATTATCTCTATGAAAACATAGTATGTTATTTGCTGAACTGCAACCTTAGAATGTGGATTTCATTTTATCTCATGTAACCCAGATGCAAGAATTGAGCACCACAAATCTCATGCACCTCAAACAAAATCCTTACTCGAGAATCAAATTTCAACTTTTCGTTACCTGGTGCAGTGCTATTGCTGCAAAATGTTTTACCAAGACTGTCACATTGTTGCCTTTGCTTTACATACATCAACTTTTCCATCCTGCTAGTACTGTCTTTAAAACAAAAAAACCTCTGGTCAAAACAGGTCACCCCTTATGGGCTTCTAATATTCAAGTTGGTCCTCCAGGACATAAGTGGAATATTCTAAAAATTGCTCTGAAAGCCATGCAGGAATACTATTCAAACATTATATAGCATGTAATTAATAATGCAGGTTCCTGGGTAGACCCTGATGAAACACAATTCTGATGCTCTGAGCATCCCCCTTTGCAAAACTGCTCCATACTGGAGCGGAATAGAAATTATAGAGTTGCAATCTGAAAACATAGATAAGAGAGGTGTTTTGGGGGTCTGCCAGCTGATGAGAAGTTTGTCACACTTACTTGAGGTTTACTGAGGTTTATTGAATGCTATTTATAACACTCAATGATTATAGCACGTTTATAAAAATTGCTATTTTAATGAAACTCTCCCTGTGTAGATCCAATGAACAGTGTCTGAAATTTGTGCTTCAGCTTGGAGTCCTGGTGCAAAAACCTTAATTAGGGAAAAAAACCAAACAAAACTTGAAGCATATGTCACAGGACACAAAAGGAATTAGAGCTCTTTTTACCACTCTGTGTAATGTATATGTACTGTCAACATACAATTGTACTGATAGAGTACAATAAAGAAATGAAGCCCAGGTATAGATATACAGATGCTTGAGTTTGCCATATATTAGTATCAAGGTTAAGCAACTCTCAAAGCCCTAGCTTTGAAATTTTCCACACTTATATGCACATTAATCATCTGACTGGGAAAATCCTTAGGAGCCAAAGATGGAATGCCAGGTGTAATTAAGCGTGTGTAATTAAATATCATTAAGAGCACAGCTTTACAACTGGACAGAAATTCTTTTTCTTCTGTTACCATGGAGGAACCACTTTTTTCAAAATTTTATTGAAAATGAGAAAAAATGAAACTGCTAGTAGTTTTATTTTATTTCTTTTAGAGCACAGCCAAAGTGAAAAATCAACCGCAGTTATTATGAATTTCGATATATAAAAAAAAATAGTGCCATGACCTTGATAGTATACTTTGTGGTTGGCAGAAGTGTGCTCCCAAGTGTTCAAGTAGTGAATAATATTGCAAGGACAATTTCCAGTTGCTGCTTGCTGGGCAGAAGCTTGATTTAACATAGTGTCTCAGCTCCGTTGGATCACACTGGTTCCAACTGCAGAAATAAGGGACAGTTAGCTTCCAGTTCCCCACCTGGTAAAAATAGCTTTCCATCATAAGACTGAATAAATATAACCTTGATGCTACACTCTTCCTCTCTCTTCTCTTTTTTTTTTTTTTTTAGAAATTTCCATAATAGCCACATACATAGCACTTGCCTAAATACAAAAAGGCACCAGTGCCTTGCAGTTATGATCTTGCTATATCATTTGAAGTTCTCTGTTATTGCACAGGCTTTGTTCTTTCAGACATTTTTCTTGCTTTCCATTTGTTCACCATTACTATTTTGTTGCCTTCTCTTGCTGCAGCAACCTACAGCTCTGCCATGTTGCTGTAGTGACATCACAAATCCTGCAGTGCTGGCTTTTTTTTTTTCCTTACCATCTCTGCCTCGAGGGTTTTTAGAGTCTCTCTTCGGTCTTTCAGATGGCAGTATAGAACAAGGTCCGTATCCAGTGCTCATTACTCTGGGGAAAGACTCGAAGACACAAATAATGAGTACTCAAAAGAGAAAAGACTTAAAAATCATTTCTGTTCAAAACTAATCTTATTTTTTGTGAGGAAACCTGTCTCATGGTGACTGTATGTTTCAGGTCTTGCATGTTCTGCTTTGTGTGATGCCACGTGCTGTAGAGTTTATTGATGTTCAGTTTACTCCTATGGCATGATAGAGAACCCACTTACTTTCTCAGTTGCTGAGAAAAACACCGGGTATGAATTGTGAGAGGGAGAGGTAGATATGGTGCCTAGGAGCTTTGTACCACACAAAAGGGCTGGCAGTAGGGAAACCCTCCCAACTATAAGATTGTCCATGCCACCTGGCTAATACTGGATTTACTAGTCATGCTGAAATTTGTTACTTTAAAGACGAGACCATAAAGAGAGGAAACTTTTCCAGGACATTACACGTCTAAAGTAAATGGGAGATTATCCACTACTGCTTCATGTAAAGTTAGTAGCCATATTTTATAATGCAGCTAGTTCAGATTTTCTTAGGCCTTCATTAGCATCTTGATTCTTTCAGTTGTGTATGGTTTGATTTATCAGTACCAGAGAATTTAAATCAATTCATCAGTGAGGCACCTCACCCCCAACATTCAAATCCCATGCTAATTGCTGGGAAATTAATCAGTCTGTTTTTCAGGTTTGGCGCTTTGACCCTTTAGTTGAAAAAAAAGTAAATTTAAGAACGAATGGGTGTTTAGAGGGTTGATGATGAAAATTGAGCTGAAAATAGTTGGAGGGAAACAGCGGATGTCTTCACATCAGTGTCTGTTTGGACATTGGGCTTTAGACCTATTAAATCACTGAATGCAATCCTGAGGTATAACAGGCTTGATCCCTAGCACCTTGTAACAAGATGTGTTAAGTCTATAATGCCAGAAGGATGTATTGATATGAATGTTTCTATTGCCTTTTTCCCTTTCCAGTATTCTGTAAAAACCCCGTCATTATTAGCAATATCCAGGAGACTGGGGCAGGGCAGGCAAGGACTGTGCAAGCACCTCAGTGAGGCTGGGACTGTGCAAGAAAGCAAGCCATCTGTGACCTGAGCACTACAGTGTGCTTTTATGTATGTGTTTCAGTTAAGGTCTCAGAAAATCTTCTCATGAACAGGATTAAAACAGGAAGTTGATGCTTTGCACCAGGGATAGCAATACTTATAAATCTCTCCAAGTGCCTGGTTTCCACTCTTGATACTTGTCCGTCCACAGATGACACCCACCCACTCCCTTCCCCAACGCTATCCCCAAAGATGGGGACTAAAGCACTATTTGTATAACATAATTGCTCAGAAATCCATAATCAGATGGGAGAGGACAGGGAAGCCAACTCCAACAACTTGGCACAAAGAAGGTCTTGCCTCCAGCCTCTTGTGTTTTCCCTGCCTGCTTACCTGGGGTAACAGCACCGATGGTTTCCCACAGGTTCCAGCCTGCGTGCTGTGATCTGGCTCAGATGCTGCTTTTGACTTAAAGCCTAGTAGCTGCAATAAATATAAACCATTTTGTGCAATAGCTTAGCAATATGGAGCAGTGCCCACTAGGGAAGCTGACTGTGAGACGATCAGTGTTTCAGCCAGCCATTCTGGAGAAGGCGGCTTTTCCTGCGCTGTCTTACCCTGCTTTCCCACCAAGTTCCATAAGGTGAAGCTTCATTTCAATAAAGGTTTAAAAAGAGAGTATCTTCATCTTGGAGAAACTGGGGGAAGAAATGGTTGTATGGCTTTAAAGATGTAAAAATGAAAAGGCTGTTCATTTCTTTCATATTTTTCCTAGCCTGTAATTATTCCTAATCAAACTACAACAAACAGTAAACACTAAAAATGAAATAAACGCAGTGACAGTTTGCCAATAACGAGCAGAAAATGTTCCATCTGTCTAGCAGTGAGTAAAATGTGTGTAATTACTGCTCATTTTTCTTCTAATTGCTGAGTTATTAGTTTAAAGCTTACGCACAACTGGTGAACAGTGCCTACTACCCATTCTCTAATTACAGCCCCTGCTTTGCTATGCTTGAAATCAAGAAAAGCAAAAAGCAGAAAATTTGCATTTTAAAAGAGTTGTCTGAATTAACCCCTCTGGTAAGAGCATCTTTTCAGTTTTGGCCTCACAGGTCAGACACTTGGCTGACAGAAAACAGCGCCTAGTTATATCAGCTGAAGATCTGTCTCTCAGTGGAATTATCACCTCTCTCTTTTTTTCTTCCTTTTTCAAGCCTACATTTTAATTTCTAATTTAAAGTGGATTAAAGAATGCTCTGAAATGGATGGTAGGTCAAGGGAAGTCATTCCAATGAGGAAGCAAAGGTTACGATAGCCATGAGTTAGTAATACTTGCTTCACTTTGTGCTTCTTTTTCTTCATCTGATTATCTCAAAGTGGGTCAGATGAGGGTATGTCTATGCTTCAGCCTGCTCTTTACCACCTTTATCTGCTCTCCCCAGGCTAACTCTGTTAGCGCCAGGCTGTGCCTGTGGTGACAGAGATGTGGCCACACAATCCTCTGCCACCTTTGTCTCTGCCAAGTGTCAGAATCCATCACGCCACAGGGGCTTTGAAGTCCATGAGGGCTGACTTACCTGGTTTGTGGACAATTCAATGTGAGAGGTGAAGAACAGAGAACAGACATGGTATGTTTTTTTTCAAAAGCCTGGAGATACTCTTATTGCAAGTGATTTAGATTCTTAAAAATAATAGTAGAAAATACAGAATGAGAATAGGAAGAAGACAGAGGAAGATTCAGAAAGCCAAACTACAGAGCTGTCAACATAGCAGTTTCTGGGATCATATCTCAAGGGGATCTGAGCAGGACAGGCAAAGCAAGGCAGACTTACTATCCAGTAGACTGAAATTCACTGCGTGAGATCCACACTTTTACCGGGGAATATTTAGGGGTTTACAAATGGGCAAAGATCGAAAACTGGTGTGCTAGGCTCTTGTAGCAGACCTGTAGCCACTTGCTGTCTTTTTTGGGTGTTGGAAAGCAGGATGAAGTCACAGGTGCAAATTACGAAATAAGACACAAGAAAAATCTGATGCAGCCGTGTAACAGTAATGTTCGCTTCTCTGTGTGAGCTCCACACTGGTATGGTTTAGGTAGAAAAACATCCCACTTCAGAAGCTTAGCACCGAGTCCTACCAGCAGTGCCTCTGAGTGGATTGTCCGCAACTGCAGAGTGGTTAGGATGCCCCTAGCCCTCCTGAACACCAGTGATATCCTAGTTGTGGCAGCATGGAGTTCAACACAGGTAGCAAAACAGCTTCTGGAATCTGAGTAGGTGTGTAGGCTTCACATTGTCTCAACCTGATTGCTATGAGCACACGGACCAACTCAATTTTAAAGCCTTCTGTTCAAATATGCCCATAAAATAAAACTCATCTCTCTAGATAGTGTTGTTGTTGGTCCACAAGAGCTAAACTCTGTGGGGAATCCAAACAGTACAAAATATGACAAAAGTCTTACAGGCTGCCATGTCTCAATACAGGATTCCTTGCAAAGTTTTTAGTTCTGATCTTTAAAAACAAGCCATCCATTTCCAAAGATGGAGAGAAGAGGGAATGTACCCACCCATGTTTACAGTCATCGAGGACTTTTGACAATGAAGTGAAATACTTAGGCAAAAATACACATTATAGAAGTTGGATTTTGGGAACTATATTTCAGGGATTGTCTTAGCTGTGGTAACAGTATTTTTAAAACAGTGATGAATGATGCAAAGTGTTAGTTGCTTCGGATAAGCAGTCAATGAAAAGCCAGAAGCTTTCTTTTCTGTGCTGTAGCTTCTTGACATTTGCATATTTTCTTGTCCAGGAATAAGTTTGAGGAGAATGAATTATTCTCTTGGATACTGGCAGATGTGGATGCACAGCAGCTTTGTCTTGATGGGCATCTGTAATTCTCACAAAAGTCAGTGACAAATACTTACTTGACGAGGAAAAAAGAAAATATTCTGTACGTCCATCTAGTTTAAAAAAGATAGCATCCAGAAACCCCCCAAAAAGGCTTTTCAAGTAAGCTGTGTTTTGGCAGTGAGCAGAGTGGTTTTGGTGATGCTTTAACCTTGCCATGAGAATGGAAGTGCAGGTAGCAAGAGGTGAGGATCTGAGGAAAAAGATGGAAGAAAAAAAAAAATTTATTTAAGCATTTTTGCTCTGTGGCTAGAGAACTGAAGCTTTCCTCCTTCTTTTCAGTTCTGAATAAATGTATTTGCTTCATGGGCTCACATGCATATTATGCATAATCCTTTAGATATGCTTGCCAGCTGTGTGGTAGAGATAGGGGCTGCTGGGACTTTGCTACATTAAAAATGGTGGAGATACTTCACCAAAAAAGAGCAGAAATGAAATACTTATTTGCATAATCTTTCTAGAGTCACCTAGATTTCTTGAAAGCAGCTTAACATGTTTGGAATAATCTATTAGGGAAATATTAAGGGAAAAAATACCCCATTTTCCTTCTGACCGTATGCATTTTGATTTTTCTCTCTCAGTCTAACAGATTTACACTGCTTTATACTCATTTTGAGAAAATTTTATTTCTGAAGAATAGCTCCCATTTTAAATACTGTATGTTCATTTGCCTCCTGCAGAAAAATAGGGAAAGGTTAAAATTTTTCTGAAAAATTATTTCACAGCAACTTATTTTACCATAGGTATTGTGCTTACAAATATTGTTGCTTTTCCACTCAACATATATGATCTTTTGTTCTTTGTTGAACTGTTCGTGACGTTTTACCTAGAAGAAAATACTCACGCCTCTGCTGAATCTCAAGGAAGAAAGACAGGACTGTGTCAACATTATGCAGATATGTAATCTCCACTATATTTAGCTAGTCTACTTTCATACAATAAGGACTATTTGTGTAAAGGTCTTTATTTTTGTTGTCTCCCTCAAACATCATTCTGTTCCCTG
>VXBO01011998.1:947-29438 GCA_013400135.1 Rhinoptilus africanus
AAAAAAAAAGATTGAGAAAAAGTACAGAAAAGTCCAGCTAATTAAAATGCAACTGATATGACAAAAAGGCAAGACTGATGAGTCCTCCATTGATGGAGCCACTGAATAAGGCTAAATTGCGCTGAACATCTCAGGTTGCTTAGCTGAAATGCAGTAAGACGTTTTAAGAACAAGACTTTACATTACATGTAAGAGAGTCTTTATCCATAATTTCTTGTGGAAGTGTTTTGCCACTTCTTCATGTAAGGGAAAACACTCCACCTAACATTCAGTGCAACCTCTTGTGGAATGCAACAAGCTGTGCAAGATTTTTTTCTTTTCCCGTCATATCAATCACAGCAGACATAATAGAATTGCTTTCAGACTTCATATTACATCTGTTTAAATTATATCCAAACTAAAAAAATACTATTGAAAAAACATTATATTCTCCAAATACTGGATTGTTTTTCAAGAACTGGATAACTGAATACATGCATGCCGTTCGCCATACTCATTAAAATCTTTCAAAAAACCAGAAGTTCTCCGTTACAGATCAGCGATGAACAAGTACAAAAAGAACAGCAATAAGCATAAAAAAAAAGAGAGTGCCTACAGACACATGCCAGCACCAGGGCAAATAGAGCAGAAAGGAGATGTGTTTGCTGCCTCTGTAACGAGGGAACTAGTATGTGACACCTAAAATAAAACAGCAACAAAGTAAAGCTAGTATGCAACTCTGAATTGAGCAACAGAGGAAAGATTTTTTTCTATGAAAGAATGCAAAAATGGACTGATAAAACTAAAGATGGAATCTCGGTATCAAAGGATGTAGAACTGCAACATAAAGCTATAAAGTTCAAATACATCCCAGGTTGGAAACAAATCCATTTCTATCCATAGAGTTTTAAGACCCCTACAGGAAAAGAGCTGACACTTTCAATTGTCCTGCAGTAGACAGGTATCTTCCTCACAGAAAAACAATCCATCAGGACCTGCTCTCAGCTATATGACCCAAGTTAATAAGGCAGAAATTGTCTGGACCCTGTATTAGGTCCACATAAGGGTCTGAGAAACATGGTAAGTTTCACAGGCTTAGCAGTGCAAGTACATGCTGCTTCTTTTGTTCATTGACAATCTCTTAGGTCTGGTCATCTAATATGTGACGACATCGTTAAACTGGACCTTTGTGCTACTATTACTCTTCAGAAGTACTTTTCCTCCTGGTCATCTCCAACTGAAGGCTAGCCGAAGGCTGCAAAGCAAGTAAATCTTAGTATTACTGAGGAAAGAGAACAGTAGCGGTCAATGCTACTAGCTATGAGCCACAGAGGAAAGAACAAACTCTTTGTGTAATACGGTTAGAGACTGTAAAGATTATATTAAACTTTCATATTGATTTGAAGTACTTAAAATCAATTAAAAAAAAAATCATAGCCAACCTTTCTTTTCTGAGATTTTTTTCCCTTCTTCCAGCCACTTCCCTGTAAAGGCTTCACCATCCTTTGTGACAAACATTATTTCGTTCCTATTTAAAGCAACATCAGACATGAAGACTTGCCGGCCATACACCCAACGACACTGCTTCATGGAGTTGTTAGATGACTTCCAGCAAAACACCTAAAATATAATTTTTTCAGAGAAAGGGGAAATCTTATCATATAAAAGCAATTTTATATTACATACTACTATTTAAACCCAAGAACATGACATCTCAAAGTTGTATATAAAAGGAGAAAGACATTCTCCAAAATTATATCCTAAAGTGTTATGAGCATCTATTACAAAGAACCCACAAGTAAAACATGGAAAATCTATTATGATATCAAGATCCACTTGCCCATGAAGGGCATTTGAAAAGCTTCTCTGAATACTCAAACACCTTCACAGCAGTCATCTATAGGACAGTGTTTACTGACATTTCAACAAGAAACAAGCTCAATCTAGTTCTTAATTTACAGATTTGTCCAACTGGTCTGCTTATAAACGAGGCAAAATTCAAAGCTGGCACAACAAAAATATAAACATTGTTTGACAAAAATCCCAACTTTTTCTGTACCAGCCAAGATTTTGGAATGGAGATCATGACCAAACATAACTTCAAAACATTTAACAGAAATGCGAAGAAATGCATGCACAGGAAGACCCCAACAAGGTATACTGGTGATGTCTGAAAGAAGCGAGGATGAAGCAACAATCCCAAACAAGGTAAAAACCCAGATGTGGCCTTAGTGGTGCTAAAGTCGGTCTTTCATCTTCTCCCATTGAAGGACCCGCACAGATCTGTTAACACCTACATAAGGAGGGCACAAAATAATTTGAGCAATCCATTTCCTTTCCCGTCTTGAGCCCTACAGAATCACAGAAAGGTTGAGGTTGGAAGGGACCTCTGGAGGTTATCTAGTCCAACCGCTTGCTCAAGCAGGGCCACCCAGAGCCAGTTGCTGAAGATCACATCCAGACAGCTTTTGAATATCTCCAAGGATACAGACTCCATAACTTCCATGGGCAACCTGTTACAGTACTCAATCACCCTCACAGTGAAAAGGTGCCTGCTGATATTCAGACTAGAGCCTCCTTTGTTTCATTTTGTGCCCATTGCCTCTGGTTCTGTCACGGAGACCCACTAAGAAGAGCCAGGCTCCATCTTCTTTACATCTTCCCTTCAAGTATGTATATACATTGATAAGATCCCCCTTGAGACTTCTCTTTTCTAGGTTAAACAATACTCTCTTAAAGAAAGTACAATCAAGCCAGATCAGGAAGTGCTGATTCAGGAAAAAATAGGAGTATTAAGACACCATCCTTCTCCTCACTCAGTAACTTCATAATGCCTAAAAGCACTAAAGATCCCTGCATTTGCCAGTAATCAGCATAGAAAGATATGTAATGTAGGTTGACATAGTTCCACTGATGCCGGAAGACAAAGTAGTTAGCTACTGCTAAAGCAGTATCCTAAAGATGCTGAAGGGGCACTATCAATACTACAGATGCTAGAGGCTAAACCTCACATGAGCAAACACTGAACTGGAAGCTTATAATCTCTGAGACAACTAATGACCTAATAAACAGAGAACATCATCCCAAAACATAATTCAGTCAAATGCAAGGAAAGAAAAGGAAATACCCACACTCCTCCCTATTTTGATACACAAGCTCGGGTTTTAACATTCTTTAAGAAGGCATTATTTCAGTAACAAAGTCTTTTCGTAAACACCACTAGATGGCACTGAAGGTTTAGATAGCCTAGTGAGCAGATCTAGAAAAGGGTAGCACTTTGAAGGGTCCTATAAACTGTTGCTCTATGAAAGACTGAGGGAAGGAAATGATAAATCGGCCATAGTCTTCCAGTTTTAAGTCAACACAGAGTCTACACTTAACTATAAATACTAAGCCATTCACCAGGTTTAGCTGCAACTTTTCAACAATAGAAGGGACATCTCATCTACAGAAAAGCTGCTGTTTCAGCAAAGGCTCTAAAACTTCCAAGTGCAAAGACAATTTCTTACACTATTTCTGGAGGGCATAAAGGTGACTGGGTAGGTGGAGTGAGAGAAGAGATGGGGAAAAAAAACCCAAAACCAAACCCAACAGACCACGTACGTTATATAACCACTTATCTATGTAAAAGTAAAGAAGTTCACACCTTCACTGAAAAGCTATTAAATGTTCACAGATTTAAATATAAACTACAGTACCTTACTTTGGTAGCTTTCCCATAGCCCTTTAAAAAAAAATCACTGGCAGCTATACAGAAACAAATTGGGTATTGTCTATGCATGTTTTTGTCATGTCAACTTCTTGTGTTTAAATTTTCATTAATCAGTATGCCGCTTGTTATATAATTACAATTTCTAGGGACACAACTTACTCTTCCAGCTTCATCCAGTGCTAGAATGCAAATCTTCTCACCCCCATTTTCTTTAAGATGCTCGGTATCTACCTTATATTCCAAAAATCCCCCATTAACAAGTACTTTTTTAAGGTTCAGTTGTCTGAAAGAACACAAAAGGTTAAATTAGTATCTCTTCATTGTGTATTGATGTTGCTTCTGTGTCAGAATTACCTTTTTCATTTAGAAAGGCAGTAAAAAAATAGATGCGGTAGTGACACTAAAAAATTACTTGTTTAGTTTCTCCCCATTGGTATTACTAACATAACTGCTAATAAATACTATTAGTAGATAGTAATTTTTGCTTTGCTTTTAGGTAAGTCGTATCATATCCACAGGTTCTTCACAAGATTCCATAAATGAAAACCAGCATATGATTTGGCTTTGATCTCCGGCATTACAAAAATTATAGTTGTATAATTTAGCTGTTCGTATTAAATGACCTATCTCAGTAGGCTGTTTCTCATGGTTTTGGTGGGCTTTGTTGTTTTAACCTGATCAAAACCATGCAAGTCATCTCTTTTCAGTTTCTTAGCACAAGCACACAACACATGGTACTACGTTTCTCCAAGTGCCTGCCTCTTCACTTACAATCATGCAGAAAATTAAGTATAAAATAATCATTAAAATATAACATGTCAATAAATACTGCTAGAAGTTGAAGTTTGAAGCTGAAAAGCTAACTGGGAGTTAAATGCTCAAAAATGCTAATTACCTCTTCTAATTTGTTATTGCAAACTAAGTAACAGGAACAGATCAAACCATTTCCTCAATGAATGAGTCAGGCACCCAGTTTCTTTAACAAGTTTTACATTCAGGTTTTAGCATATGGACCAGATGATGTCGTAAGTTCTCCCTTGCAACATTACCCTTTATAACATACCATATCCACACAGTATTTATCAAATTCAGACCCTAAATTCATTATTACAAATCATAACAACATAACTAAATAGAATAGCAGATATTTAGTGCTTCTACCAAGGTGCATTTATACAAATTCAGGCTAACAGATGAAAAAAAAAAAAGACCAGTTTCAATATTTTTAAACCATGGCACAAAATATTTCCTCTTAGGGTGTTGGGGGTTTTTTTAAATATCTTTGGTATACAGCAAGTGGCACCTTAGCCTCATGTAATAACAATACCAAATAAACAAACAAAAAAGATAGCCACAGTTCATATGAAAGAACAGCAAATGAAGAAAACTCAGGGGAGCATTGTATTATCTCTACTTTATGCATAAAAATCTTTATAATAGCTTGCAAGTGTAAGACTACAGTGAAATCTTCACCTATTTGTGCTTCATGACAAATTAGAAATGTAACACATACTTTGAAGCCATCTTTTTGCACTGATAGTCTGCAAGCAAATAAATATCTCCTCTTTCAGTAACGCACACTGTAGCGCCATCGCTTGCAGAGACCAAGGACACAGAGATATCTTTATGGTGTAGAGCCGAAACTTGGCGAGGTGAAGTTACACATTTTTCTCCATTAGGATCCAGCAGATAACCTAGAAAAGACAACATACCCCAAAAACATTATGTGCCATTCCACACATTGTCCATTTAAAGGATGCTTTGCTATACTACCTTGAAGAACCTTTAAATTCCAAAAGACTTTTTAGGTAGTTATTTTGAAGGTGAATTATCTAATCACACAGATAAGAGACCCACCAGACACACTTGTTACCAGAAAACATTTAGATTCGATAAACAAAAAATGAAGTTAAGGTGTGTTCTACAGGGAAAGCTATATAATGTGGTTAGATTCTGCAGTGGTACTGCCTTTGATTCCAAAGAAAGAACATTTATTTGATCATATTACAGTTCAAGACACTAGAAATATTATCACATGGGCATAAACTATAGATTATTTCAGCCATTGGAAGATACCAAAGAAGTTCATCATACAAATTACTGTAAGTGCACATAAGCATGAAGGCAGGCAGTTACATGAAACAACACACAAGATTGGAGCTGTCAGGTACGATCTCCAAAAACATATTATAAAAAAAAAAAAAGCAACAGGCCATTACTGCTCTGCTGCATCAAGAATCCGAACACAAACTATTTCATACGTGACGTAACCCTGCGCTGTGTGTGCTTACATCTGCACCACAGAGTTGATCAGGTTACAAATACGCAGGGACAAGCAGCAGAGCTACCTCTAAAGCTGGAAGTGACCCTCTCATATGACAGTGTAGTGCCATGCCAGAACATCTTAAAGAGGCAAGGTTTATTACCACAGGCCTATCATAGCACCCTGCTGACAGAACTATACCACTAACAATCCAGTTACTGTGTCCACAGGGTACTGCACTGGCCCATGTGCATACCAGAATAATCTCAACACAAGCAACCACAAAGAAACTTATATAAAGGGTGCATATTAAAAAAAAAAAAAAACCAAAACACAACATAAATTAGTAGGATACTTCTCTGACAAAGATAAGTTTTTTCACATACCTTTGCAATCTTAAATAGGAACATAAAAAAGTGTGTGAACCTGATGTCAGAACTGAGGCAGATTAACTGTAAGTACCAGAGCTAGCTAACGGTTTTGTTTGCACACAGATACAGAAATGTGGAAATGCAAATCCAAACCAATATTGCAATACCTGTTCATTAAAAAAGACAAAAGCAATTAAAATATCCCATTCATACAACAATCAAGAAGTTCACAAGTTGGTAATATATTTTACTAGGTTCTTTCTTGACTTCAGAGTAATACTGAGTTAAGTGAAGATTCTGGTAATGGTGCTGGTTGAAAAAAAATTCTAGATATGGGCAAGCATTTCAGTTTAAAAGTTAGCATGGAAAAAGTTATCAGTAGCATGTTTATAGTGCGTGGTGAAAGAAGGACACAGGCAGGAGAGATGAATGCTAGTTTATAACTTAGTAGGGGCCAGACTGCTGGAAGGAGACAAGCATGCCTTGGGATTACGTGCAACACAAACAGCAACATTCTGTTTCCTAAAAGTCTTCAGTAGCAGGACCACCTAAGATACATGAAGGCAACAGAATTATAAGTAGTTTAAATAACAAAGCTAACTCTGACTATCTCCCATCATCTCAAAATGTTAAAGTGACTGGCAGTAATGAAAAATATTCTTCAAAAGAAGTGTGAAGAAAAAAAAAGGAAAGAGAAAAAGGAGAGAAGAGAATGCTTTAACCAGGCTTCTGTTGCAAGAAGCAGATGACAGCTTTAGTACAAATAACATGAATAACATCTTTTAATGGCTGGGGTTTACTTTCAGAACGCTTCTACCTTACCTAGTTGGCCGCCATTCAGCCCCATGGTATACACTGCTTCCTTAGTCCATAGCACTGTATGGAATCTGCCTGCAGCCACTCCAATCACCATTCTACCTTTCAGGTTTTTTGCCTGAACCTAAGCACAAATCCAAAGTACATCTTAATATTGAGCAGCAACAGGTGAATTTCACATGTACAAACTTCTGACAACACTTAACTCCTGAAGTCATTAAGAACGAAGCATTGGCATCAATCCACATTCAGTCTAGTAAGTAAAGATTATTTCAGAAGTTTGTCAAGTGGGGCACTATTGTGCTAGTGGCAAAAAGAAGTAAACTTTTTGGATTATCTGATCAGACCAGAATCAAATCTTCTTAGGCTCTCTTTATATGTAAGATACTGAATAAGGCAGCACAGGACATGTATAAGACAGACAAGGAAAACTCAGGTGCTGCAAAAGTGTCAGCTTCTAAGTCCTAACGGCCTAAACACGCTGCAGAACACTATACTACTAACTCCACACTTCAAATCAAGATGACCAAGATCAAAGCAAATACACTATTTAAGAGTATCCCATTGTACCCCAAAGCACTATCCTGTTGCACCCTGGCCAATTATTCTTTCCTACTTTTTTAACACTGATAATGCAATGTTGCTTTACTCTAGATGAAGATTCCTTTCAATAAAAGGTAATGTAACTCTTATTTACTTAAAAAATTAGAAAGAGTTATACACTGAGCATAGAAACATAGTCAAGTTGGTGATGCCCATACCCGCTCCTCCCTGTTGCTATTCTTCCCAAAGCATTATGACTCCAGAAACAACAGTGCTTCCAGCAAAGGACACAACCATCAAACCCTGAGATCCATCATCCAGTGATTTAAAAGGAGTAAAGACCATGAATCTTGAGTAATACATACCTATTACTTTTACATCATTTCAGCTACAGAATGCTTGGGGAAGAAAAGGGGTTTGGCAATTGTAACTTGTATCATACTTAGCACTACAAACTTTAGTACAGTTCAGGTTACAAACTAGGATTTTTATCAGGACATAGTTAAGTATTTAAGATTGAGATGTATGATGACACAGAATCAAGATTTTATCTGAACTCACATTCAAATTTATTCTGAAAAAGTTTAAAATATTTCCATAATCTTCACATTTTACTTTCTGTTAAAAAAACAAACAAACAGACAACTAAGCTTTTACTGATGTTATTTTTACCTGTCTAGGAACAGTGCAATTAGCAGGAGGAGGAAGAATACCCAATTGATGGAAAGTATTTAAGCCAAATGTGTAAACATATCCATCTTCTGTTAAAACAACTGTATGATCCTTAGCTGCAGCTATCTGGGAGCACTGATGGCCAGCTAAGCCTTCCACGAGTCTTGGAATCTGTACAAGGAAAAAAAAAGTTTTATATCGACCAGTGGCCATCTATGAAACAACTAAAGTTACACCAAGGGAAAGTCATGAGCAAATATTAAACTACAGATGAAAATGCATTTGAACATACAATACACTCATTAATATAATTACCATATCCAACGCAATAAGATAAACTGCTTTCATTTGAAATGCATCCTGCGCTATCAGGGGAGATCATTTTTAAACTATGCTCCGAAATTAGGTTGGAAACTATATCTTCATAACAGATGGACAAATATTAACTATCACCTCTTTTGTTCTTCTTTTTAAATTACCATGAGTAATAAAGATTTCTCCCTTCCTCCAAAATACAGAATAACCCCAAAAAAATTCCACAGAATAAGGAAGCAGTTCTATATCTTTGATTCTTCATGCATTCTGATGCGAGTTTTCCTTTATTCAACTGAGTAGCATCTCAATTACAAAACAGCAATTTGCAAAAAATTCTGATGTCACAGAACTGCATTTTTTTTAAAAAAGTGTTAAAAATTGAGCTCCAGTCTTCACTATAACATCCAGCAACATAGTATCAAGTTCTACCAGACACTTGATATCAGAAATTTAAAAAAATCATGATGCTGCAAACTAAATGCACACTATCAGGTAGTGTGCACAGAGTAAGATACTGAAGTCTAAGAATTGTATTGTCACCGTATCTTGAGTCTTCTCAAATTTTGTTCTTGCATATTGCAACCATGTACTATTCAAATGAAAGTGATAGGTAAGTTTTCACTTAATAGCTGTGCAAGTCCAGTAAGAAGCAACCCTACCACCACTTTTCATGCCACTACAGATCCGCAGTACTGCTGTTTCCTTTGTGACAGCCTTGACACTCGTCAGATAGGACTGCAAGCCTCTTTAAGAAGCCAGCTCAGCCAAAAACTATTTGATTCCACTTATCTGGCATCAGCTAGCCTTTAAAACAACTTAGGCGTAACACAGAAGTTTGACTACAGTACCTAGCTATCTAAAATTAAGATATATTTAAATGCGCATTCTTCTACTCTGCCACTTCACTAGTAGCACTGGAGAGGGTTGTGGTTTTTTTCTGTTATTTGGTAGGGAGGAAGGGGGTTTGTTTGAAATCAACAGCAAAGCGATTTTGAAAGTACACTCAGAAACCCTAATTCACGTTTTAGATTTGCTGTTTGAAATAAAAGAAGTATCACTCTAGACTACGTGAGATCGCATAAGAGACCATACCAGGCAGGTTTGCTCATCACCATGACCCAAGCGTCCTCCTTGTCCATGTCCACATGTATATACTTGACCTTTGTGGGAAAGGAACACAGAGTGGAATTTGCAGAGTACCACCTGAAAGAAAAAAGGCAAAAAAGGAGTAAGGAGAAGGCAGTGTAGGACAAATTAATTTTCTTGGATAATCTGAAAACATCTGCCAAAACTACTTTGTGAAGAAGTTCAGTTTTAATAAGTATTTGTTTGTGTAAATACAAGTAAGATACCAGTATTAAAGCACAGGACTGACAAATCAAGTCACAAGGAACACAAAATTTTTACTTTAAATTTATTATGTACTGCATTAACCTACTTGAAGAGACCTACAGTTTGCATTTATTAAAATAAGTTAGCCTACAGGCTAACAGAAGCTCAAAAGATTGAGTTTTAAGGGCAACAATACTGCCTCAGAAGAGCTGAAGGAAACACATTACAACTGCAGCACAGATTGTCTGCCCTGAACGCTTGTTAAAGTTGTACTTTAAACTTTCAAACTTTCTTAAACCGAAGGCCCAAGAAGTTACTACGAACAAAACTACTGTTACAGGAAGAGAGCTTAACAGCACATGCTGCTTTCAACAGAAGAATTTTAATTCAACATGTATCAAACAGATTCACTGTCACACTTCAGTTCACTATAGGAGTTGCACAGGAGGTCAGAAACTCAACACAATTACAGAATTATCATGCTTCCGAATTCATTTAATGATATGCAAGCCATATATCCAAGGTAAATAACATCAAAAAAGCATTTTCTCCACCAAAATAGAGAACCATGATTCATCTGAGGGTGATTAGGGAAGGGGGAAGCAACAAGAATAAAATACAGCAGGCCTACTCTAGTACTCCTTAGCTGCTCTAAACTGCTTGTCAGATCAATGGAAACTGCTTGCTCAGAAATAACTAGGAAGAAAGAAAAAGAGAGGGGAAACAAAACCAAACACAACAAAAAACCCACAGGCACAACCTTTTTTTTTTTTTCAGTCAAATTTTCAAAACTTGGTAAAATCTTCAATAGTTGTTCCCCCATACACACCCCTCCAAATTCACCGAGAAACATGCCTATGTAATACTTTCAGAATACCTGTTTGATATACACGCCATTCCGAGGAAAAAGGTCCACCAATTCAGGATGATGTTTACCCTGTTGACCACCATGACCCAAAGTAAAATTTATATTGTTTCCCCAGGTGTAGACTTCAGTGGGATCTGCAAGGAAAAAAAAAAATTGTCTCTGCAGCTTGGAAATTTACAAGTCTCATGCATAACGAACAACTTTGAAACACTCCTGCTGTTTCTATTTAAAATTTGAAGAGGAAAGCTGATTTTTACCTAAAATTTAACTTTTAAAAGTTTTATTCTTATGAGAAGGAAGGTCAACATTACTCGTACATATTTTCCAGTTGCAGAATATGCAAGCAAATTTCTTTGTTACTTTTTTAGAAGAAACTACTTCTACCTTAGATTACACATGCTTTGCTTCAACTTAGTAAAAAGCCTTCCCCAAAAAAGGTTATTCTGTCATGCATGAAAACCATAAACACTTTCAAATCAGAGGTGTGAGCAAAAACTAACATTTTATATTTTTTAAATAATCATTCGGTTACAATGAATATCTGACCACCGTTTTCTGATGAGCAAGAAACTGAAATTGATGTATATTTGATCATGTTGAGCTACAACTTGAAAGATTAAATAATTTTAAAATATTTTACAAAGTAAAATTAAAAATACCCCGAACTCAGGATTTGTGTGGCCAAAAATATTTAAATTGCCTGGAAACAAGCTGAAAAGAACACATTTCACTGTGCAACAAGACTGATCTTGGGGACATGGAGAAAAGGGGAAGGAAGAGGTATAAAAAAAGCATAAACCAGTATAAAAATAAATAAAAGCCACTGCAAAAACTACCCCTTGTCAAAGTAAAACTTGTGTGCTCAACGTTATTCTTACATACTCATTTCCAATTTGGAGAAATTGTATTTAGAGTGACTGTAACTAGCTTATATCAAGCTGCCTTGCCTAAAAATACTTTGAAGATTCAAGAACATATTCCCTCTCTTTTCACAAAAGACACAGAAGTGATGTGAAGTACTCTATCAAATTCAAAGACACTGAAGCATCTCTGATAAATTGAATTGAGATAAAAGAGAAAAAAAATATCACAGAATTGTAGAGGTTGAAAGGCACCTCTGTAGATGATCAAGTCCAACACCTCTGTTTAGGCAAGGTCAGTTGGAGCAGGCTGCCCAGGACCATGTTCTCTCAGGTTTTGAATATCTCCAAGGCTGTAGTCTCCACAACCTCTTTGGGTTACCTATTATATCACTTACTACTTCTTATTTTTTCCACCTCTAAGTCAGTCATTATTCCTTCATTTTTGACACATATGTGCATCCTGTCCCCACGTCCTTATGCAGATTCTGCACCTGCTATCTTATGACATTAGTGACTCCACTATCACTAGCTTCAGATATCTCATAACTTACACAGTCCTAATTAGAAACAGAAAGTATTGTTCACAGTGGTACATACATTAATGCACTGTTGAAACACATTTCCCTGTAAAATACAACTTAAACTACTTGATTTCCTACCTGTTTTCTTGAAGACCACATGGACTGGCCTATCTTTCATCACAAGATCCAGGGCTGATAAGCCTTCTTTATCCTGAACATACAGACTAACGCCATGCTGAAAGAGAAGGAGAGGAAAGGAAGAGAAAAACAAAATTAAAATTAAACTTCACAGCTTTAAGTATGACAAGTAAATGTTTACGAAGCTAAACAAATCTTTAACTGAAGTTTAATACTGATAAAAAAAAACCCTTCAGATTCTGTCAAGTAAATTGTAAGCAGGTATGAAAAAAACCAGTGCAGATCTGTTCAACTACATATACATCATGTTGATCTATCAACTGGAATTTTATTGTATGAATACTGATTGAACAGTAAGATGTAATCAGGGAAATACAAAAGAAATATATCTAGGAAGGGCACGTATTAACCAAAAATGCATTTACCAGCTTTTTTTCTTATACCAGCATGTTTACAGAATCAGTTTTGACAAGCTGGAGAAGTAAGAAGATAAAAAAACCCTACTATGGCTTTGAAAACAAGCAGGAAACAGTAGTTCAGAGTTGCTGAAAAAGGGCAAGGGGATACAAACAGCCAGACGAGACAGCAGCAAGGAAGCTTCAGAAGCACAAACCATGAACAGGTCATTGCATTAGAACTTTGAGAGTGGTAGACAGTCTCTTTATACACCATTTTCTCAACACAAAAAAAGTGCTGCTACACCATCATCGGTTTTAAGTAAGTCAAGTGTCATCATTCAGACCACTGAAGGGAAGAACTGCAGATGTCCCCAAGCAGAACCTAATGGATAATATGACTGTACCTATGTACCACAGCTCATGCCTAATATAAAAGAAAACCTTACAGAATTTCACAGTGAAGAAGTCAACACATGAAATACAAAAACCAAGGGAGCACAATCCATTCAAGCACGACAGAAGGACAGCTAGCCACATCTGCAGTAGGGATTTTAACCTGTAACTTCATTTGGAAAACAATAGCCATAAGAACAATATACATTCTGCAAATTATAAGGACAACCCTGTTAGCAACAGTGACAGAAAGGCCAACCTATTTTTAGGATTTAATGGCTAGCTGGATATTCTTCTCTTTGGCAACTGCACAGGTCATTCACAAGCAGAACAGAGGCTGCTTGATCTGAATTTTTAATAACAAACCCCAATTGCTGAGTGGCAAAACTTGTAGTTAGATACACTGAGCATAAGTCATGACTGCTTCTAGCCCACAACAGAAGTCTGTCATCCATACTAGTTGAGTACCCCAGGGGCTGATACTGGGGCCAGTACTGTTTAAAATCTTCACTAATGACCTGGATGACAGGATAGAGTGCACCCTCAGCAAGGCTGATGACACAAGTCCAAGAGGGGTGGCTGATAACCCAGAGGGTTGTGCTGCCATTCAAAGGGACCTTGAGGCTGGAGCAATGTACTGAGAGGAACCTCACGAAGCCCAACACAGGGAAGTGCAAATCCTGGCCCTATGGAGAAACAGTGCATTGTACCAATACAGCTGGAGGCCAACTGTCTGGAAAGCAGCTTGTCTGAAAAGGACCTGGGGCTCCAGGTGGACAAACTAGTTGACCACAAGCCAGCAGTGTGTCTCACAGCTAAGAATGGTGAAAGCATCCAGGGCTGCACGAGGGAGCGTTGCCAGCAGGCATTAGTCAGCACTGGCAAGCCACAGCTGAAGTGCTGGGTTCAGGTCCAGACTCCCTAGTACAAGACAGACTGGACATAACAGGAGCAAGTCCAGTAAAAGACCATGAAAATAATGACTGAGGCATTTGACACACAAGACAAGGCTGAGAGAGCTGTGATGCTTAGCCTAGAGAAGGTTCAGGGTAGGTGGGGAAGGACATGTCTTATCAATGTGTATAATAAAATACCTGATTGGAGACGGGTGATGGGGATCCCAGTGATATCCAATGGCAGGACAAGTGGCAATGGGCACAAAATGAAATATAAGAAATTCTGTTTAAGCCTAAAAACCATTTTTACTAGACTAGTATTAAAACACTGGAACAGAGATGTTTGAGTCTCTGTACCTGCAGACGTTCAAAATCCAACTGGACAATCCAGGGCAACCTGCTCTAGCTGACCTTGCTTGAGCACAAGGGTTGGACTAAACAGTCTTCAGAGATCTGTTTCTAGCTCAGCTATTTCATAATTCTGTTCTATAATCCCTTCCTGTTGTTGCTGTAATACCTTTCTGTAATGCAGTACAGCAGCGAGACTTCAGTTACGGAACTAGGTGGCAGAGCATACTCCGTGAGCTGTTTCAATCTGCTTCTTAGAGGAATATCAGCAGAGCTAGCTATCAGAAAAGCCTCACTCATTTTTGTAACTAATAGAAAAGTAAAATATCTGGGGGGAAACCTGTATAGGACTCCTGTAAGCAAACATAAAAAGATACACACACAAACACATCAGAGAACTGAAGAATTTTTCATACATCACATACACAGTTTCCAGTTTTCTAGAGAACAGAATCATATACAATTCTCACACAAACACCTACTTTTGTGAAGTTTAATGAAAACCTCCTCACTATGTAAGAGTACAGCACATGAAATACGTATTTAACAGTTACCAGACTGTCAAGAATTAAAATGTACTAGATCTAAAACCATTTTGCTTAAACTGCTTGTTGAAAGCAGAGTTTAATGCTTACAAATGGCTAGTCACTGCAATTTAAAACGGCTGAACTCAAAATGGAAAATTCTCTTCCTTGAAAGGTTTGCTTTTAAGTAACCCTGAGACACAAGTATTTCATTTTCTCACGTGGTTAAAGGGACCCTGAAGATCTCAACTATATGTAGCTCTTCCCTTTGCTCTACGTGGGACAAGTGGAACAGAAAAGGATTCAAAAAATATACACATCTTGATAAGTAGTAGGGAAGAAACAGTAATTGCAAGAAAGGAATGAGGGGGACTGAGCAAAAGCCCTGGTTAAAATATGAATGAAATGGAGATTCAATTAATAAAATGCTCCCTATCTCAAAGTGCTTATTTCTCAAATGTAAGATTAATTTCCAATTAGAACACCATTTAAGCTTTTATGTTCTCTGAAAACACTAATTGGTATAAGTATTGAAGAGACTATTTTTAGAGTATCTGATCACTCTCCACTTTTAAGATCCTGACCCTGATATCATCCACACAAACCAGTCTTTGGGGAAGTCCACAATTACTCAGGGATCCTTAATCAGCACTGATTTCTGCATGGGCAAAGGCAGAGATCTTTTATGAACACAAAAACAACTTTCAAGTAAATCAGTGCCCTGCGATGTAAACACAGTATTAAGACAACTCTCAAGAGGCTTTCAGGGTGGTTAAAAGCCCACTTTTACGTAACAAACACAACTCTAAAAATTGTAGATACCAAGGAAAACTGCAGTTCTAAATCACTCACCTTCAGTAATGACAAAACGCAATCAATGTATCCATAAAATATACTTCTGTGCAAAGCTGTCCATCCAGACTCTTTGTCTTTTGCCAAGAGATCTACTCCTTTGGTCTCAGCCAACCAGTCAAGCACACCTTTTTTGCCACAAGATGAAGCAAGGTGTATAACGTTTCTACCAAAGGCATCCTTTATAGTTGCAGCATTGTAGCAGTAAGAAGAGAGAAAGGCCTTGATCTGGCCTTCGCTTCCTCTGGTTACTACAGAAATAACATCCAAAGCATGCCGTAGAGATCGACACTTTGAAGTGCAGTCTGGCATGAAAGAACTCATCTTCACTTTTGAAGCTGCTCCTCTTCTTGAGGGGAAGAACCCAAGTGTATCAAGGCACTCCAATTCAGTACACAACACAGTGCCTTAAAAAAACTCGTAATTCCAAGGATGTAAATCCAGTTTTATTGAGCTGCCATTAGAAACATTTGTACTGCTATGTTTGGCACTTGATCCAAATAAATATTTATAAATATATATTTTTAGAAGTCTTATTTCACCATCTTATATAACAAATATTGTCGACCATAGAAAATTCCAAAAGCGAACTACCTCAAGTGTGGAGAGGGGGATTCCCCCTCCACACTACCTTATTCTTCTAAAACTCCATAATTGCAAGGGAGACCTGAAAGAGAAGAACCAGAACAGATTAGTCACCAAACATTCTTTTTCACATCTACTGTACTAATTTCAATGCATATCAAACTAGTGCTTCCAAGTACAGGAGCAACGTGGCAAGGGTTTACTGACCTGCTCCACGCCATCTGAGCTTATACTCAGGGATTTAGTTAGTTTAAGAAGACATGACTCCACTCCCCACCCCAACCTCCAAAGGCACCTCCTTCCTTTCTTTGACATAAATCTTTGAGGCTACACAGAGAATTCAATTCAAAAAAGTAATCTAAAGAGAAAAAAAGATGTCTGCTTTCCCAGACTTAGGGTCTTTAGGACCCTCATAGTTTACTGTGTAATTATATCATTACTTTGTGATCAGAAAGGAAGGACTGAACTGAAAGGTTTCTGGAGAAAAAACAAAAACAACAAACCACCAAAAAAACCCACCCACCCACAAAATCCCCACAAACGGTGAGCAGATCTTGGCTAACAGAAGCTTTGTCAGTCACGCAGAGTTTCCTTTAGCCACTGAAAAAAAGGATTTTTTTCTTTTTTGCTTTCTCTTCCCTGGCCTGAATGCCTACCCATCTCCCTAATAAGCCTCTACTGCACAATCAACAGGAAGGCTCCTCTCCACAATCCCTGGAGCTGATGACAATGTGAAAGGAAGGATGGCAACAGTGAAGGAAAAAAAACTCGTACAAGTCTGTGAATTCAAACAGAATTAGCACTCATGAAGGGCAAAGTTCTAATGCTCCTGAAATAAGCAAGAGGAAATGAAGGTCTAGGTCAGAAAGGGTAAGGGAGGAAGAAGGAAAAGAAGGCAAAGATACAAATTCTTGTTCATGAAAATATCTGGGGCATACAGCATTTCTGCTTATCTGGTCATACTTCTCTAGACTATGTCCAACTTCCTCCATCATCCACTTTCTCAAAAGTAAAGAAGGCCTGACAGAAGCACTCACCTATCTTATTAAATGCATGCAGATACATTTAGATGGGTTACAGTACAAGAAATGCAGACAGCAGTATAAAAATCACACATAAACCCATCTAAAATAGAAAAAGTGAACTATACGCATCACTGATACACTGCATAACTTAACGTGAACTGCTATTCAGTCCCCAAAAACTTCACACTTCAGTCTTTTCAAGCATAAGTTGCAAACTGCGTGAAGTAGTATTCAATCACGTGTTGATGTTTATGCTTGCTATGCTAACGGTAGTTTAAAATTGTTCTACCAATCAGTAAAATATTCCAAAAGAAGCTGGACAGTGGTACCATGAAAGATGAATAAATAAAATTGAATATGTTAGCAAATCCTCAGGACAAACCAGCAAACAAACAAAACCTGCTATCCTTCCAGCTCAGCAGTCATTATACACATAACCATGCGCACACTACACTCCTTGCCCACCCCAGCCTGCTGATCCTAGCTTCCATTGCTTTTCAGGCACTGAACACATAACCCCATTTTTGTCAACGTCTCCATCTGCAAAGACACATCGGAAAAAGATCTCTCTGTTCGTAAGAGAAAAAGAGAAATCCCAGTCCTCCTCCTATTTCAAGAAATATCATCAAGATTACCACCAAGTTGAAAGCAATCAGTTTAGAGCAAACACTAGTAACAGAGTCTAAACTTTCAATAAAAAAAAAGAAATATTCTAATCCAAGAGTATTCATTTAAACATCTCATGACACAACCTTCAACAATTATTTTTCCACCTCAGGCAGAAGGGATTAAATACTTGGAATGGAAATCTACAAATCAAAGTTGTTCAGTATCTACCTTCAAATCAATTTCAAACAGCAGGTCATGGAAAAAAAAAAAAAAAAAGTAGTTCTTATTCATTACAATTTAGTCTCATAACCCTTTCCAGGAGTAACATTCAGAAATATTTCAGAGACCAAAATTGACCACAACCATTTAGCTTACATTTGTCTCAACGAACTTGAGTTCACTCTACAGGGCATTTTACAACCAACATACAAACCTCTGCAGTAACATAAGAAGTTTAACATAGACCTGTGGGGACTCTTCTTTCTCCTTTTCTAAAGCCTCAGACTACAAAGAAAAGTGAACCACTGTTGGAAGCTCAGGAAAAAAGCTCTAGTTTTGAGAACACGGCCTGACTCACTGCTCCAAGGAATCAACGCAGGACAGGTGACTGCTATCAGCAGACTCCAACTGCCAGTGCAACAAACACTCTTCTAAATAGTAATAATTAAAAAAAAAATAGTATTTGGAGATCTATAGGTAAAACATCAGAAGTGTTGTTATCCTCAAACCACTTTGTCACTTTTAATCAGTATGCCACTGGGCAATAAAATTATGCTGTGGAAGAAGTATGAATTTTACATGTCTTGTAAAGCGTATCTTAAATGTAGTTCATTTTTAAGACACTGCTGTTAGTGCTACAAAGTAAGAAAAGTAAAAACAAAAAGAATCAAGAAAAAAATACTCATAGGGGAGTCATAAAATAAAGTTGACTAATCTGTTTGGTAAACTGGTATGAAATGTCACCACCACCCAAGGAAGCAGTCCTGCCGTGCCCCATGCCATACCCTCCCTTGTGCAGTACACACCTATCTAAGACACTGAATTGCATGAGAAAGATTCATAAGCAAGTAAATCCTGATTCCAAAGAAACCTGTGCCATTACAAGAAAAGAACTGAGAGGCCAGAAAAAAACTTCTTTAAAGCACCTGAGGTCAAGCCTCACCAAACATGAAAATACCGGGGACAACAAAACACATATTAAAAGAATAAAAAGTTCGCTATTATACAGAAGTACAACGCTCCCTACCTCACACTAACTTCATTTACCGCAGATATGTGAAATACAACTCTGCTGAATTATTTCCTTGTAAGTCATTCTAACCCAGCCCTCCTTTACTATAGGCATTACAACACTAGATAGATACTACACTAGTATACCGATATATACACCTCCAGTTTCGAGACAGAAGGCTGTAGATCAAGTTTTCACCCCTCTGCAATAAAGACTGGCACACCAGTAACACAATAGCATGTTACTAGAACATCTGAAAAGGGTTAGCCATCAGATCTGACTGTTTCCAAATACAAAGTAGGTCCTTAAGTGAAACCTTAAAACTTTAAAATTGTGAATTGATGATCATGTCTGTGTGAAAACCTTGTGACTGCTGTCCAAACGTTTGCTTCTAGTATATGGAGCCCCAGCTGAATGATCTGCACTTTTAAATAAGCACAAAATAGGAACAGTACAACCATTTTTTAAACTTTGAATTCAAATGTCTAGAATACAGTGACCTTATGATTACACGTCTCTGCTTTTATTTCCAGATACTTCTGTAGGCTTCTCAGCGCTAATCATATTCACGTTATAATACCACTGTCTTCCTAATGCTGTAATTAGTGAAAGACATAAACAGCTAAATATCATTACCATATTTTAAACATTTTTATGATAAAATAGGTATCATTTGGAATTCAAGTTCTTTTTAAAAACTGACCCTAATCAACATTTTCATGATAGGAAAATGTCGCAAAAAATGGAAGAATCGGAGCAGTATTCAGAATATACCAAAGATATTTTATTTCAGTAGCAAGTGGGTTTCTAATTTTTCCCTTAGAGACATGAGCTACTTATTATACATTTTCACAGCCCAGGAAAATTTAAAAGATTGCAACCAACTTGGAAGCAATTCCGAAGTAGCAAGAGAGTGTTTGTGGTATCTTGCCTCCTGGAAGCAAGTAGGTAGAGCCCCCACATTCATCTCTTCCCCTCAGAGAGGGCAAAGCACCACCACACAACAGCTGTCAGAGCAAGAAGAGTGGCAGATGTGTCATCCAACTTTATGGAGTCAGAACTCCCACAGCTGAAAAAGAAGCTCTCCACCTACTGTGGAGAAATCTCTGTTTCTTTCAAGAAGTCACTACAAATAGCAAGAAAAGTGCTAAATCTTTGCCTAAGTCATCCAAAATCAAAGCTTTCACACCAATCGAGTATGAAATTAACTAATATTCTACAGGTCTGTAAGACTAAGCCAACAAACAGTTAATGACTAAGGAGGAAGATGGTAGATTTCATTTCCTGCAAACAGCAGAGGGCAGATGTGAAACCTTGAGATTCTGTTCAAGCTTCCCACCCAGGAGCTCAAGAAATACCTCTGCGTATCAAAGCTGTTTATAAGGGATTTCTGGTGGGTTAGTGGTCTTCAAGTCTAAGGGTTCTGTTTACTTATTTTTGTTATCCAGGACACTTCCCAGAAGAGGTAAAAATACATATAATCAATTCTATTCTGGGAACATGAAATCTCACAAAAATTGATCCAGAAGAAACAGATGATACCAAAGTAGCTTTAGGACCCTCTGCTACATATCTGCTTCTTAGGCCCTGTCTTTTGGAAGAAAAGCCCAGTGAAGGCAGAGCATATTCAGCACAAATTTTTGTGATGCCTCGAACACTGACATTTACACAGAGACATCACAAGCTGGATGGAGGAAGATACCAGCCTGCTCGTTGCCACACCTGAAGGATCATCTTCTCCCTCAGCACATTCACAATTTTCTTTTTTCCTAGAAAGTATTTCTACAGATGTTTTGTGCTTTTGGCTCAAAGGTACAAGAGTGCTGTCAGAAGAGAAACAGTAATCAACCCTTATCACATGGTTGGATGCCCAAAACATATATTGAAACTGACAATATGGAAGGCACATGTTTGATATTGGAATTTTTATCTGTGGTCTTTCAGATTCTTCACAAGGAAAGCCTATACTCAGTATTAGATCTAGCAAAATCTGGCTAACATGGATGGGGATATCAGTACCAAGGCAGTGGCTAGTAGCTGCTGTTGTGGTCTCACATGGAAGAGAAAACCCAGGAGATTCAGACAGTTACAATTCAGTGCCACTTGAAGACAGATTGCTAGCTTTGCATATTCCATGCATACTGCATTAAAGTAACTCAATTGTCAAATTAGCGACATGGCCTTGAAACACAGCTTTAGGCTGCTTTACTAAAAATATTTCTCAAGACCTTATTTGATCTTTAAATTGGCATAACCTCATGCCATTCACTGTTTTCACATTGTTTTTTATTTATTATTTTTTAAAGTGGTCCTGATTTTTTTCTAAATACCAGTTGCATCTAGCATGTACTTGGTGAAAAACTACCCAGTATTTGGGTCTCCTACAACAGAAATAAATAATGGTTTCTATTTTCCATATAGAAGCAGCCTACAGTTTTCCTTGTTAATCCTAATACCCCTACTTTAAAAAAAAAATAGTATGACTAGTACGGCTTTTCAGAACGTTCAAAATTCATCTCCTCTTCAACAGTTAGTCACTAAATGAAGAGAGATATGACTGGCAATACCATACACTCCAGGAACGTTAAGTCCATCCTTATAAGGGTATTGCAAGTTCTTAAAGACTTCCAGGGTGGAGTGGAAGAGGGATTGTTTTTTAAACAAGCATGCTGACATTTAATAACATTCTCCAAGTTGGTCCATTTGCACCTGTTTCATAACATCACAAAAGACCTGTAACCATAACAGCATGGAAATTCTGAAAATATTTGTACCCAAAACAAACTTAACCACACAGACTACTTGATTAGTAAGCTAATAACAAAAACAAAAAAACAACTACCAAATCTAAAACTTACAGAAGTAAAGCCATGGGAATTTCCTATCACATTACTGATTTTCCAGGATTTTCTGTTGACTGCAGTCTTACCTAAAGGCAAATTTCACTAATACATGTTAAAGTAGAGTTCAGAGTCGGACAAAAGTGACTAGCAAATTGAAGCTGGGCAGCAATATAAAAAACATAGCACTGGCATTAAGCAACATATCCTCAAGGAAACATAGATGAATTCCTAGATAAATAGCAGCAAACACACCCTTCAGCTATAAGCAGCACATTGTCCAAGGCTTTAAAGAACAGCTAGACTATCAATTTCTACTCAGATTGCATAGCCACAGACAGTTTAAGCTGTTTAGAAGCTTCCTGCACATTTGTCTGGGCTTAAATCTAGACTTTTTAACCCCTTAAACAATATTATTTGAATACACGATGTATTTTATGAGAGGAAAAGTGATTGAATATACAAGGAAAAAAGGGTAAATCTAAGCTATGCAGTAGTCGAAAATTCCCACATAGGTTTGGCAGTCAGAAATTCCCACATAGAGTTTTTTTTTAAAAAATCAGCTTCTTCTCAACCATATTACAGGAGTATTGCAATACAAGGAACAGAAAGCAAGGGTTCTGCTCTTCTCAATACACAAAAGATCAAGTAAAGTGCTGCCTCTAGTTCAGACACCAAGTTTTAAGAGAAGTATGTAAGTAGAAGAAAACTTTGGAAAGAGTAACTAGGATTCAGAAGATTTACAAAACAACACATGAGTACAGCCTGAGCAAATTGGGTCTATTTTATCCTTCAGCTGTGTTTTCCACAGACTACCCAGAGCATTTGAATAAGGCAGCTGTTACATAAACAAGAAAAATCAAAACTCTAGTCCACTTTACCCCTGACAGAGGGATAAGTAGTCATTTGTTCAAAATTTTTAAGAAATTAATATTATATGTCAGGAAGCACTTTCAAATGATAAATTGAATGCTAATGAGGCTCTCAAAATGAGCTAGACAGCAAGCAACCTGTTCAAGTTTTAAATAAATGTGACCTGCCTAGAAGTAAAGCTACGGAGAAAACCAACTTGCTTTAAAAAACACCACATTCCTCCATGCCTGCTATGTCCCCCAGGACACGGCAGATCCAAGCTCCTTCATTCACTAGGCCGGGGCCTCTCTGCCACCGCTTGGCACAGGTACACCCCTGGCACAGGTGACCTTTAGAGGTTCTCTCCAGACTTTCTAAAACTTCTGCCTTCGCAGTGGTAACAGCATAATCCTTATCAGGATGAGACACTCGGTGATCCAGTAACTCTAATCCATGTGCTCCTAATAGTGCTAACAAGCACTACCAATTAAAGGCAGACACGCCTGTCAAAAAAATCACCAAAATACCACTGGTAGCTAAATTCAGCTACAACACGTCAGAGCGGATCTATTAGTCAAGAATCATAGTACATAAACAGTAAACTATGAAATACTGTGCGTGGCTTATCTACAAACAGTCGAAACTACTTACATTTAAAAGTTTAACACTGTCCAAAAAATTAAGACATACAGAAAGTGACATAGACAAAAGTAGAGTGAGTGCAATTACAGGCATTTCCACAATACACTGGGACCTTGCTCTAGATTTTTTTATTTAAGCAGATAACCTGAAGATAAATCAAGAGCAATGAAGCACAAATGTGCTCTAGAATTTCACCACACTTAAAACTGTATCAGATAAATACATCAAATATTAGGAAAAGCTGACTTTTCTGAATGAACTCTGAAATTCTGGTACAGTTATTATTAAAGAGTATCCATGTCAGATGTTGTTGGGTGATTAATATTTTTTTGTAAGCTACAAATTGTGGTCAGTTTCCATGAAGACAGACGACTGCGCTGACCACGTCAGCAAAAAAAAAAAAAGGTCTGGATTTCAGAGATCAGGTGGCTTGCCCCTAAGAAGGCNCCGCCCCTCACCAGTCGCTAGATGAATGGACTCGGGCGGGCAGGGCGGGACGGGCACCGGGCAGCGCGGGGGCTCATCCTCAGTGACACCGGGGCAGGGGCAGGGCCAGGCTGCTGCGGCTACCGCGACACCTCAGGCGACGGCGACAGCCGGTGCNAAGGCAGACACGCCTGTCAAAAAAATCACCAAAATACCACTGGTAGCTAAATTCAGCTACAACACGTCAGAGCGGATCTATTAGTCAAGAATCATAGTACATAAACAGTAAACTATGAAATACTGTGCGTGGCTTATCTACAAACAGTCAAAACTACTTACATTTAAAAGTTTAACACTGTCCAAAAAATTAAGACATACAGAAAGTGACATAGACAAAAGTAGAGTGAGTGCAATTACAGGCATTTCCACAATACACTGGGACCTTGCTCTAGATTTTTTTATTTAAGCAGATAACCTGAAGATAAATCAAGAGCAATGAAGCACAAATGTGCTCTAGAATTTCACCACACTTAAAACTGTATCAGATAAATACATCAAATATTAGGAAAAGCTGACTTTTCTGAATGAACTCTGAAATTCTGGTACAGTTATTATTAAAGAGTATCCATGTCAGATGTTGTTGGGTGATTAATATTTTTTTGTAAGCTACAAATTGTGGTCAGTTTCCATGAAGACAGACGACTGCGCTGACCACGTCAGCAAAAAAAAAAAAAGGTCTGGATTTCAGAGATCAGGTGGCTTGCCCCTAAGAAGGCTGCACAGAAATATCCTTTTAAGCTAACTACGAGATTTCATCTCTCTGGTGCTTACGCTGCTGCTCAAAGCCAGCAAGGCTGTGAGCTGCTACCAAAAGCCACAGACAAGTACCACCAAGACGGCCAGAAACGCGGCAGGCTTCCCGGGAATCTCCAACTAAGGAAACCTGGCAGAGGCTGCTGCCAGTGTCAAGGGGTGAAAAGGTCTGAAGCGTTTCGAAGAGCTACCCACGGGCGAGGGGCAGGCAGGAGGGATGGTGGCTCTTTTGACTCTCACTACACAAGTCCACGTAGCCGGGAAGCGACGAGCGACACAAGAGACTTAACAAAACAGGCCACCGAGGCACTTTTCTTCCGCCTCGAAGCCGGCTCCCTCCCATCCTACGGGGCCGGCTGCCCTTTACCCTCCCTGGCTCTGCCGCCTGGNGATTGGCTGCGGCTGCTGCCTGGGCTCCGCCCACCACCCCCCCACGGAAGAGCCCGGATTGACTGACAGGCCGGGCCGGGTCAAGGGGCGGGGCCTGCCGTGACGGGCTGGCCCGCGGGGCGCCAGGGTCAAATCAAGATGGCGGGCGGAGGTGGGAGGGGTTGGTGAGGTGTGTCGCGTCGCGTCGTGAGGGGCTGAAAATAATGGGGAAAGAGGTGTTTCGGTGCCTTTTCCTGTCAGCCCTCATGAGAGAAGCAGCGTGGGTGGCTGGGGAGAGAGAGGATGAGTTTCTGGCAAGGTAACACCTCTCTGGGAGCAATAGTTGAAGCAAATAGTTGAATAATAAGCCTGCAGGTTTCTAGGAAATAATAAAGTGGGAGAAAGCATTGAGAAGGCTGTGTCAAGGCAGGTTGTCTTAAGCCAATGTGATTTCTGACATAGCAAGTGGCCTAATTTATATAGAATCATATAAAGCAGCTTGGGTTTTGTGAGGCCTTTGACACCACCTCAGGCAGCAGTCTCATATGGAAACTTGGTATGTGCACAAGGATTTGAAAAACTGCCCTTGTGAAGTAATGACCTGCAGTTCACTGGATATGTGTTTCAAGGAAACTCCACAAGGGCTTGATTCAGTTCTCTTTCTTAAGCAGTATCTTGGATGATGTAATAGGTGGTACAGATTAATCTGGAACAGGATTAAGGTCTAACATTTTAGAGTGGGAAGCTAGGAACCAAGACAAGCAGTACCTAACGTAAAATACAGAGTAAAAGAATCACTCATCACTTTTTCCAAAATAAGGAAATATATTAATAATGTATTAATACCAACAGCCCGAGTTTCAATGTGTTTCTTTGGAGCCACAGTTTCATACCCTGTGTGGTGCAAGCATTAAAAGAATGTAAAACAACCTGGCTGTTTTTTAACCCACAAGATATTTGGAATTGAAAAAAGTTACGTGTGTTCTTCAACGGCAGTTCAATTTGAGGAAGCTTGAGTAGGAATTACATGTAGGCGAATCTCAAGCATTTTTACCTGTGCCATCTGACCCAGTTAATGGGAGTTGTGCAATCTGCTTTCTGTATTTCACTGTATTAATGTTTGGTTTGCCAGCAGTCATTCACCGTTGTAACTAACCCTGCATGCTATGTGAAATTTATTTATGCATTATTTTTCTAGTGATTCTATTTTTCTAGTTTCTTTCTGCTTCAGCCATAAGCACATCTCAGAAGTGGCCTTGCTGCAAGGATGCTGCCAGCTGGCCTAAGAACATTAATGACCATCTGGGGAGATAAGGAGGTCCAAACACAGCTGAAGTCAGTCACAAACAACGCTTTGTTGTACAATAATGAATTCAGATGAATAGCTGGGACAGGCATCCTTTGGAGAGGTAAACAGCACAGTGGAAAGATCAAGAGGCTTAAACTAGAACAAGGCCCAGGACAACATGAATAGACTTTATATGAGAAAAATAATTTCTGAAAAGCTGGACTGTCCTCCAGCTCTTTCACACAAAATACTACTGTAAAGAATAGAAGACTACATCAAAGGGCACAGAAAAGTTGGAAAATAATACTGAGTCATGAATAGGACCTGATGGAGTGTGAGTCAGCCAAAACCTTGACAGAATAACCAAAGGCTTTTAGCAATGGGTTTGTATTCAAGAGTTTGATGTCCTTTGCAAGACTTTTAATATTTTCATGGAAAAATAGGATACTAAATACTTTATTTTTCATTGTTCAGGAATTCTAATTGTCCCCAGCTCATTTGTCAGTAGTAGAAATTCCTGCTATCTTGTGCTGTCTCTGCAAAAGCAGCAAACTAATGAATACCATTCACAGAAGCAGAATGATATAGTTTGATTTGCAGAGATAGGTTGAGGTGATAAGGTAACATTGTAAAACAAAAATAGCTCCAACAGGTTGACTTGAGCCTCTGTTTAAATTACGACTTTTGTTTTGGTTTTTTTAACCAGTGGAAAATGACAACATTGTTGCAGGAAAGTATACTGTTTTAAGCCTTTAAGAAGAAATTACAGGCAGTGGATCTGAAAAGCCAGTAACAAGTCACCAAAAAGTCTTTTTTAATTGGGTAGTCCAACAGCCAGATTTGTAAGTTCCTGAAGCATGTAGTATGTTCCCGACAGTTAGGAACCGTTCATTTTTTTTTGTTGTTTTTTCAGTCTGTGGTGAAAAAGCCTGAATTATCACAGATAAATATGTAATTATTTTATAGGAAAAAAATGTCTCTCACCACTGTTGTTACTTTTTATAGCAGCTCCAGACTTTAAGTCAAAAATCCCTCAAAGAATTGGAAGAGCAGCACTTGAAAACCAGTATACTTACCCATCTTCAGAATTTGAGGAGGAACATCAGTTTTGAGAGGCTTAATTAGCCTACAAAGTGTATTCTTTGTCTGCATCTCAGTTCATTTGCTGTTGAAGGGTTATAGATTGAGCGTGCTCCAAATGCATGTACTCATTAAAGTTAGGGGATAGAGCTAGGCTGTAGGGAACACACTACTCCACTAGGCAGCTTTCTGGTGACCGATGGATCCCATCCATCCGTTCATTCAGAGTAGCCTGCAGAAATATTGGGGTAAAGTTCCATGCCTTGTCTGCTGCACCAGACTTAAGCTAATGGAGGAATTAGAGGGGAAGATGTAAGTGACAATAGGGAAAAAATGTATTCTGCACTTTCTGTTATCACTGTAACAGTCTAATAACAGATTTCTGAAATTGATTAAGAACATTGAAAAAAGATGGTAAATACTTTTACCAGCCAGTAACAAAAAGCTCAATCCATATAACAAAAAATTAGGATAATTTTTTTTTTTCCTTTTCAGCTATACTAAGTGTTGAGTGACAGATTTCCTCCTTCACATTTCTATTTATGTGCTTTAGCCAGCCTAATTATTGCCAGTATCCTCCAGAGCCTTGAGTAATAATTCTTATTGGCAGCAGTAATACTCTCTGCTACAGAAAAAATTAATCTGCTTCAGGCTTACCTTCTGCTGATACCTAAGTTCCTCATGATTCCTCAGCGACAGGAACAGTGGCATAGAGTGCACCCTCAGCAACTTTACCAACGATACCAAGCTGTGTGGGGCAGCAGACATGCTGGAGGGAAGGGAGGCCATCCAGAGGGACCTTGACAGGCTGGAGAGGTGGGCCCATGCCAACCTCATGAAGTTCAACAAGACCAAGTGCAAGATCCTCCATCTGGGTCGGGGCAATTCCAAGCACTGATATAGGCTGGGCAGTGACTGGCTTGAGAG
>VXBO01011998.1:29446-47302 GCA_013400135.1 Rhinoptilus africanus
TTAGGAAGAAGTTCTTCACCATGAGGGTGGTGAGACACTGGAACAGGTTGCCCAGAGAGGCGGTGGAAGCCCCATCCCTGGAAATTTTTAAGGCCAGGCTGGATGGGGCTCTGAGCAACCTGATCGAATGGGAGGTGTCCCTGCCCATGGCAGGGGGGTTGGAACTAGATGATCTTTAAGGTCCCTTCCAAACGTGACAATTCAATGATTCTATGATCTTTCTCTTTTATGAACTCGAAAAAAAGTTGACAAAATACTGGGAAATGTGTATTACAGAACTAATAGAGGAAAATTCAGTGTAATGAAGACTACTATTAATTTATCAGATAGCCACACACCCAAAAGAAGCATTTTTATACCAGTAAAGTATCTCCAAATTTATTTAAAATATGTGCATCTTGCTTTAAGAAAGCCTAATGCAGAGAGGCGGGGTTACTCAATTCCATATACCCTCTGAGAAAACTGTGGAGAAGTCTGAGCATCAAATACCATAGGAAGGAGGATGGTGAAGTGCAGGGACTCCTTGAAGTTTGCTCAATCTACTTGAGAGTTCCTCTGTGAAGGTGAAGTAGGGAATGGAGATACGGTGAGCACCCAGGAGCTTTCACTCGGTCACAAACCCTGGCTTCAGCAAAGCGCGTTCTTTGTCTCACAAGATTGGGAACACGTCCATGTAGCCCTGTTGTGTCACATACTCTGACATCTCTTCATTAACTCATAAGACTTCCAACTTGTGTCATTACACCTTGGGAGCATTTCTGATGTCCAAGGTGTATTTTCTGTTATTATAGGAGTCCAGGTGTCCTAAAAGGATAGCTTGTCACCCATGATAAGAGGTATATGTGATAAGAAAGCATTGTCTCACATTTGTACAGAATTGCCATATTAAGAAAAAGACCAAACTCTTGCAAAAATTTGTGGAAAAGGGCACAACGTACATAAAACAAAATGGGAGTAAGAGGTAATTTGTGGGAACTGTTACAGGGGCAGCTACTTGCAGTGACTGGAGTATAATCTTCAATACAATCAAACTGCAGTACCTGTGAAGTGGATGTTACCTGTTGTGATGTTAAATATTTCGCAGAAGAGTAAATTTAAATAAAATGTGCTTTTTTTATTCTGTGGGAACTTTATTGTATAAGTGCAGCAAGAAAATTCAATTTGTAGTCTGTCTTTTCTGCACATCATCCACCTTCATCTTCCAAAATAGAAGGCACAAGGCTGTAAGCTGCCTTAGAACATTAGCCTTCCTCTGGAAGGTAGAGGTTGGATGGAAGGACATGAGAATCAAGGATGTTCTCTTGGTCTTCCTAAGGACTTTGCAGTGCATATCTCAGACTCCATAGCCACTGCAAGTAACACTGGTGGTCTTGTGGCCATCTCACAGACAGAGAGGCAAGATCATGATTATTAGAAGGCATGGAGGATGATTTTATAGCTTCTGAATTTGTGGGAGCGGAGAGGAACTGCCATTCTTGCCTTCTTCTGATGACAGGAAAAAAGAGGTTGTTATTTTCAAAAACTTTTTGTAAAGAGTAGGTAAACATCCAGTTTGCAGTACAGCTGAATTCTTTTTCTGGCCGTTGCATAGCTCTTTGGGCTATGTTGGTGCTGTCCCTGAGCAAAATGTCCGATATGCTTGTCTGGCACTCTTGAGAGCTGCAGTGTCCCCAGAGCTGCTGTCAGTGTGGTCCCGCTACGCTCAGTCTGGATGGCAGAGGGTGCCCACCTACTGCCAAAGTGCGGTGGGTCTGGATGCACTTCACAGCTCTGGGCACAGCGGGGTGCAGCCCGTCCCTTTGAGTCTACCAGCGTGCTCTCTGCAGGAGTTCATGGGTCAGCTGAAGTGGCCCGTGGGGACCTGGGTTGTCTTGCTCCAGCTACGTGACCCAGTGGTGCCAGGAGCAGCTGGAGTCACCACTCCTGTCTGTCTCTGCAGTGACCCACCACTGTTGTGGGAAGTATTGGTTCCCAAAATGGGATAGCCCTGCATTAAATAGTATGTTAGCAAAGATAGCATGGCATCCCCTTTACGTCACCTCCAGACAGGTCTCCTCTGGCCTTACCTTACTTCGTTCTAGGTCTTCTCTGGATCTTAAAAACCTCTTTTGAGGTTTTTTAAAACACTGATTTCAGAGTGTTTTGGGGATAAAAAACCTCAAGAGATTAAAAGCCCAACAGCTACTAGACACACCTTTGCACTTACCTTGCAGTGCCATCTACAGTCGAAAATCTCTTCTGGCACTCGGGTGACACCACAGTATAGTTTGGTTAGCAGCTCGCAGGCTTAGCAGAGCAAACCTGCCGCAAAAAACCACAACACCACGGTTTTCTTCACACGTGGAGGTTGTCAAGTGCAGGCTCAGGGTTGAAGGTGGTTCTCTTGAACTTGTCTCAGCTCTGCCAGTGACTTACTGAATGTTGCCGCAGGCAGTGGGGACA
Organism: Rhinoptilus africanus; assembly: GCA_013400135.1. NCBI lineage: Eukaryota > Metazoa > Chordata > Aves > Charadriiformes > Glareolidae > Rhinoptilus > Rhinoptilus africanus. The sequence goes on from VXBO01011998.1 coordinate 31,889, forward strand.
ATATTCATCCCTCCTCACTCCCAGCATGGGCTGTCTCCATGCAGAATCGGAGTAAGCTCCTCTACTAGGAAACAGGAACTTAATTTACCTGCTTTAAATTGTCCCTTGTATGAGCCTGTCTCTGACCATTGACTCCCCTGCAAAATAGTGGGATTATGATTTTGGCTATCGAAAGTGTGTTGAAAACTACGAATGAAAGGCTGTATAAGAAATGGTAAATATTTCAGTGCTTAAAATTTGAGATTCAGTTTTGGTTTACTGTATGATGAAATTACACATGAAGGTGCAAGTGAAACTGTAAAAGGCATGAGTAGAGTCTCTATTTCTACTGTTTTTGAAACTTGTAGAAGGGAAAAAAAAACCCTTAGAAACTAAAAAAGTTCATTTTTTTCTTTCAAGTAATTCCAGCTTTCCCAGCTATCATTGAGGCCCACTTTAAAGAGATCATGCATATGTAAATTGCATTCCAGACTGAATATATCAGGAAATATATAGATATTTTTTTTTTAAATAAAAGCTGCAGGAATTTTTGATTACTGGCTTTCAGCATTAATTTTAGCAACTTTGATACGTTTGTATGAGAGTCTGCTAAAGATTCTAATAGCAAAAGCCAAGCATCAGCATATCTATGAGCTGCTATTCTCATGGGCATAAATACAGTTTTTCCATGACCTATCACCATAGAACCATGATCGTAGCCCTTTCGGATAGTGAAAATTTATGAGCATTTTTCCATTATAAAAAATTGCATCTTCATATGCTCTTCAAAGTTTACTGAAAGCAAAATCAGGTGTAGTGATTGATTAGCAGTCAAGTCATGATGGAAATGATAATTTATACGATTTGTTCTGGTTTCACGAAGAGGGTACATAATATTTGATGGATTTCCATACACTCTGCTGATTTGTAAGTTTTGATAAAGTAAATAAAAATAAAGTGAAGTTTGAGGTAATTGTTTCTGATTAATTACTTACACTTTTTACTTCCAGGTATGAAGACTGAAGTAGACTTTTGTCTCTTCCACTAGCACTGGTTGCTTCAGTGTGAATACCCAGAATCAGACTGCAAGTACAAAGGGGTGTTTTATTGAAACTGTAGGCTAAAAAAATCATAAATGCCTGTGAGACAGAATGGATTGAACAACAGTAGTAAAAAAACATTTGGCTTTCTACTGCTTTCTTTCTCAAATGGACAGTAAATTTTCATGACCTGGTTCTAGGGCCTGAGACTAAAAGACCTTCAAAAAAGGGAGCCCAAGGAATGCAATTGCAAAGTCTCCCACTGCACTCATAATTGTATCTTATTTTTGTAAAAGTTTGCTCTCAAGAATCAGGCCAGCTCCTGTATTTACATTCACTCTGAACTCTTCAGTTGCTCCTGGGCGACCATGTGTGCTGTCTGTAGGTGCGCTTCTCTTGCCTCTTCTGACTGAGAGGGTACATCTCAAGCTGCCAGATGACAAATCAAGATGATGATCCACATCTTCCTGACTAATAGGCTGGATTTTTGTAATGTCGTGAACACACCAGAACACAGTAGCACAAACATAAGCAAAGTGAAGCTATTTGGAAAACAAGGTGAAAAAAAAGGCAATTTTTTTCCCCTGTTTTTTTTAAAATATTCCAGTGTTTGAATAGCTTCTGTTAGCTCTGCTAACTGACACAACATTCTTCTCCAGTCACTATATCAGTTTCCCACAAAGCACAAAGCCATGCTGACATAGTTTGACTTCTGTGTCAGGCTAGCTCCAAGAACACTTGGGAGATACCAATCTTCCTTTATGGTTTCACTACACAGCCAATATTTTTAGGTGTGCAAAGGGCAAATCTTTCTTGGCAACTGAACTAAAAGCATGGACCTCTTCCCCAGAGCAACATGGATGGCCTCATCATCTCCCGTGCAAACTGCTAGAAGTACTCTCTCGTCTGTTCTAGGTGGAATAAGTCTTCAAGTCGCCTGGAGGGAGGCTTCCCAAAAAAGTACAAATCTGTGGATCGGTCGTCAATCAGTGTGTAAAAGAAGGTGCTGGCTATCTGTCCAGCTCAGCTCAGCTGCTGCTGCTCTTCCAAGGGCTTCCTACATATTTTGCCACTAGATGACACCGTCGAGACACATTTGTTCTCCTTCTATCCTGTTTCTCCAAAGTTACTCAGGAAAACCGAATTTAAAAAAAAAAAAAAGGCAATATATATTTGTTAGTAGCATTTGGGAAAGCCTTATTCTTAATACATGAGGGGAAAATACAGTTGGAAAAGCTAAAATTTCTAGCGAATATGGTACAGTCTCCTGAAGTAGTACCAGGGAAAAAAAATCTCTTCAGACTACTGCAAATAAATGAGTTCATTTTGTATTTATCTGTTTTAAATAGTTATGGTACCGTTTAGAGACAGAGTGAATTTCTTTCACCTAATCACAAGCCTATTTGAATATCATCAAATGAAAATTAGGGAGAGAAGGTGGGGTTTGAGACTTCTATGTAGTTCAGACAGGAAAAATACTAGTTTTTCCCTAGTTTTACCTAAGTCCTGCTACCTGGGAATATATGTTTTCCTCACTCAGCTGAGAAACGTCTATTTCTTCTCATGTGAAAGACACCTAATAACCAACATCCAGGAGAAAAAGAAAGGAGCCCATAAGATGGACAATTCTACCCCGTTCTTTTCTCAGTAGGGAAGAAAATAAGGAGTTTCCCGTTACCCCAAAGGTATTGTGTGGAGTAGGAGGACTCCATCCAGCTGATTGATTGGGACTAGAGCAACTTTGCAATCCTTGAAAACTGAAATCATCCCTTAGTCACGTGCAGTTCTCCTTCTGACACAGAGCGTGTCCACACGCTCCCGCATTTTTTTGGTCTGGTGGTTATTTGAACAGCTATCTTTGTGCTAAATATTGCTCAGCTCCTGCCAAGGTACCTGCAGGCAGTGGGAGCGTTTCCAGGCTCAGGCAGGCTAGCAGAACAGGGAGACTGACCTGAAGTGCCGACTGAGGAACAGTGACAGTCTGATGTAATTTTGATGTCGTTTTGAGCAAACACGCGACTGTTTTAATTTGGCATCATTTGGAAAGGAGATAAAAGGGCTTGTGCTCAGAATCTGTAAGTGGCAATTCAGTGAATGTTCAGTACTTCAAAAAATGAAATAAAGCCTGTAGTATTTGAAATTCAAAAAGATGTTGAAAAATGCAGAGGCATTCATTCTTAATTTTTAAAAGTCTTTTTTTACCATGCATACATCTTCCCTAGGTGCTGCTGCTTGAGAGTTTGGTCAGCAGTAAATTGCTTCCAGAATACGTGGCTGCTACTTCTTGAAAAACAGTCTTATCAGCTTGGTGCTTTTTAAAATAGTTTTTAAACAGAGTAAACCTGTGAGGGCAAATTACGTGCAGGTTTCGGCTAAGTTATACCAAGCCGGTAAGTATTTGCTCAGGTCAGTGAAGATATTGTAGACTCACATCACTGGATCTAAACTACATCCTGAAGTGATGTGGATTTAAAAAAAACCCCTCTTTTTGACACAAATCAGACCAGATCTTGTTTTGAGCAGAGCCTCACAAACTTGCCTGAGCACAACTGAGAAAACTGCAGCAGAGACATGGGAATGAATGTCTAAGGCAGAGGACGGGATAGAGAGGCAGGAATTTCATGGGCCAGCTTTGCTAACAAAGAAAACATTACATTCTACACCATAGTCTATTACACAGCTCACAGCACCCTTCCGACACCTTTCTTATCAGCAATAACACTGGAATACTAGTGTAATACTGCCCAGACCACAAGTGGATGTTTTAGCAGAGGTATGAAACATTTTCCCAATAAGTGTTAAAATACTTTAAAATCACTATGACAGCCGGGAAGCTCCAAGTCGGCTCACCGTACTAATTCTATTTCAGCCGCTTCATATAATGACAGTGTAAATACAATAGGGAACACCAAGAGTACAGGCTCTGTAAAATAGTACAGAAAAAGATGAAGTAAGAAAAATTCACAGATGAAAATGTTTTTTTTTTAAAAAAAAAAAGAAAGACCGAGAGCAACTCTCATCTGTAAGTGCTGGGTATCAGTTCACCCACCGACGACGTAGTTAAGAAAACCCCAGGGGATCCCTGGCTGTGAGACCCTGCCCGCCCCAGGGGAGCCCCTGCCACCCCAATCCCCTGCCCTGTCATTTGCTTTATGTCAAGGAAGAGGTCAGGAACAGTAGGAAAAGCTATTTTGCCACTTTTTATTACCTACTAATGGTGGTTTCTCTCTGAACATACCCATTTGTTTGCCAGGTACTCTTCCTTGCTCTCTCAGCTCTTTTTACAGCAAATAGTAGGAAGAAACAAATAAAGATCATTTTTCATGCCAAAGCTCATTAAGCAAATTTGGTTCAGCTCCCAAAAACAAGGAAAGGAAAGGAAAAAAGTAACTTGGGAGCCTGTTTTCCCCCGTACTTCAGTAGCATCCTTAATGAGCTGACCTGTGAGAAATTATTTTTGTTTACCTTTTAGTTGCCTTAGTAAAGAGTTTGCAGCAATGTCTCACCTCAGCATTGTCTTATAGCTTGGCTCAGCTATACGGCAGCACAACAAAACCTTTATTATGTTCTTACCAGGGCAGGCAGGCACACTTTATAGTAAGTGGCGTTATGCTGTCCTTCCACCAAAGCACGTAAAACCAAGGCTGGGGTAAAAGATACTCAGAGTTGGTATTCTGAGATTAGAGACCCATTAAGGAATCTTCAAGTGACTGCTGTTGCACAGCTGTGAAAGGGATGAGACACGATATACAATTTTTGTAATAAACAAGTCCAAATATATGGGGTTTAATGATACCATGTAGTCAATGTGATGATTCACTGCTTACTCTGTAGGACACTGCTGTTACAAGCCCTCCTCAGGGTCCTTTTTCTTTCTGCAGGCTGCTTTTATATAACTTAAAGTTTTGTGCTCAGCCTTTTTCAGCATGAGCAGATTACAGCCAGCTTTTCCTCACCTCCTTCCAACAAAGAACTCTGTATTGCCAGTAGAGCCAATATCCTTGCACAGCCGCATTTCCCCTGTCCTCACACATAGCCAAACACGAAAGCTGGCATAGCTTTATGCCAAGGACATAAAGGAGGGGAATAAAGTAACAGAAAACTTCCTTCATAAGGGCAGCTTCTGAAAAGTAAAAAGCTTAATCTGTCTGCTTCAAACTCTTAAGGAGTATCTCCCTTTAACAGCTAGTAAATCTCTGATCTGGGACTCAGCTGCTCCTGGCATAAAAATGGCATATGCCGCTGAACCTTCAGATGCCTCAGCACCTACAGATATTTTAAACTCATAAGCAATCACAATCGTGTCCAGATGGTATAAACCTAAACATAGTTTCTCTCTCTCCGTGGGACTTGATTTTCTCCTATCTCACTCTTTATATTGCTTGCACTGCTTGTACCTTCTAATTTATATCTCTGTAAAGCATTGCCATTTTGGTAAGGTGACACTATACACACACCTGTAAGTGGTTGCATTGGATATAAAGTAGGAGAAGATTAGGTCTGTGGTTCCAATCTGTCCTGCAGAAGGAAAAAACAATCTAGAGAGAAAAGGAGAATAGGAATTACCAGCTGCCTAGGACAGCAGAAGATAAACAAAACTATTATTCTCCCATCAGTCAAGGAAGCGGAAAAAAAAATCTGCAGTGAACTCAGACACCTCATCTAGGTTTGCATTTCACATATCCCAAAATGTAGGTATATAATGTGAGAAAGTCCATTAAAATGTCTTCAGGAGTTTTTCCTGAAAGCTTATGAACCAATGTCATCCTGTTACTGCCAACAGAGAGCTCAGTCACTCTAACAAACGGCAGTGATTCATTCTATATCACCTTTACATGGCACTTACCAGTATTTACCGATGGACAGCAAGCACAGCAATGCCTAAAACAATATCGCTGAAACACTAGGCAGCTGCCTCATGCACCTGAAAAACTGGTAGAGAGGTAATTTCTTCTCTCAAAGCAAAAGAGAATTCTCCCGGTGCATCTCTTATGCTGCAAGAGGAGTACTGAAAAGGTTAATGCTTCTGAATAAAGAAGCCAGGCTATCAACAGCTGCCTGTGCCGCTCGTGTGAGGAGAGGAAAGCCTTCCTTTGTGGTCCTTTGCCTCCCAGGGGACATAGAATCATAGAATCATAGAATCCTAGGGTTGGAAGGGACCTTAGTAGATCATCTAGTCCAACCCCCCTGCCAGAGCAGGGCCACCTTAGAGCAGGTTACACAGGAACGCGTCCAGGCGGGTTTTGAATGTCTCCAGAGACGGAGACTCCACCACCTCCCTGGGCAGCTTGTTCCAGTGCTCTGCCACTCTCAAGGTAAAGAAGTTCCTCCTCATGTTTAGGTGGAACTTCCTATGCTCAAGTTTGTGCCCGTTACCCCTTGTCCTNATCGCTGAAACACTAGGCAGCTGCCTCATGCACCTGAAAAACTGGTAGAGAGGTAATTTCTTCTCTCAAAGCAAAAGAGAATTCTCCCGGTGCATCTCTTATGCTGCAAGAGGAGTATTGAAAAGGTTAATGCTTCTGAATAAAGAAGCCAGGCTATCAACAGCTGCCTGTGCCGCTGAGTGAGGAGAGGAAAGCCTTCCTTTGTGGTCCTTTGCCTCCCAGGGGACATGACAGCCTCCCTCTAAGACTCCAGCTGCTGGGAAAAGTTAAGGTCTGTGACTCTGTGGTATGTCTAATTGGCCGGTTTTACTAACATGTGTACTAAAGTCAAGCAGCAGTAGGTACTTACAGGGTTTGTGCATAGCTCAGACATACATATATACAGCTTATAATTGTTTACACCAACACTAGTCAAACTAAGCAAAGGGGGCTGACTCAAAGTACTACAGCTATGACCCATTCACAAGCCATTTTACCTCGCAATACTTTTTTGTTTCCCATTAGATCTATCCCCCATGCCCTTTTATCAACATTTTAATTCTCTAAAGTAAGATAGACACATAAATCCCAGTTCTCCTTATGAAGGATTTAGATAAAAATGAAAGATGGAAAAAAAAACATTTGCACAAGGTTATACCTCTCAGCTTGTTCAAAATGTAAGTTTTGAAGCTATCCTGTGAGAAATGCTGATAATAACAAAAACTGATTCAGCTGAGCCCGTAAGTCTGTCGAGTACTGTGAAACATTAATACTTAATACATCTGTTACACTGTCTAGAGGCTGTTCTTTATGGTGAGTTAAAAGAAAACCATTGAACATCTCCAGGATGATCTACACATCATCACAGAAGCTTTTTGACAGCTGAAGAGCTACTTTGTCCATAAGTGTAGTACAGAGAGCATGGAAGTTGTAGACACATTTAGGATACTAAAGTACAAAAAAGGAACAGCATCAGCAATAAAATGGTGTGACCACAGCGATGCAATCTGGTGAATAGCTTTAACTCGGCTCCCAGAAAAGTACAGACATGGAAAGGAGAAACTAGCAAGGGACAGGAATGGGTTAAAAGAGCTCAGCACTAACTCTACTTGAATGAAAATCAGTGCCTTACAGAGAAACAAAGGAGGAGAGATTTCTTTTTAAAAAACAACAGTACCTGTAGTCTTTTCTTATTCATTACCTGTTTTCCTAAACTAAAATTTTCTTGTGGGGTGAGAAATAAGCACTGTGTTATCCCAAGGATCTAGATTTCTGTTACTCTTACACTGAATAACTGGCAAGTAGAAGGATTTTAGTTAATAAAAATGCTAGTACAGGGCTGATTTTCTTTCTGTCTCTGTATAGACGGCGCCCAGTTTGGAGTGCAGCTCACTTCACAGGACTCGGCTAGGAACGGAAACGTAACATATGGAGCTGTTTGTAGAATCAGCATTGAAATTTAGTCAAGCAGCTTCTGTAATTTTGAATCCATTCTGACCCAGCAGAGTTATTCCCTTTCTATAATTAAGTCTATCGTAACTGTAATGGGAGCCATATCTGAGCTTGGAGAAATGCTACTTTAGCAAAAAAGAACATGATAAAAACTGCTTCAGCAAAAGTGGAAAATATTCAAAGATATTAACTTTTCAAAAACATACAGTAAGTCATTTAAGCTGTCAAAATAATCCTTTTCCTTATTTTCACATTATTGTGTTTATACAAAGACTATCTTGTAAGCAAAATAATACATTCTATAATTTGCATTTAACATTGCACCTGAAATGATTTCCACCCATTGCAATAAAAACAGGTTTTTTACTTCTGCTCCACGTAATTAATCTCTGTGATTCTCAGGCTGCCAGGTATTTTATATGACATGCTCATAGTGAAAAAGCAGAAATTATACTCTATTCCTATAAAAACAGTGGGTCTCAGCATATTAACGCAGTCAAAGCAATCTGGTATGCAAAGGAAATGAAAACAGCTACAGCAGGTTGATAAGGAGCAAACAGTATAGGAAACAAGCCAACTTAAGTGATGAATTATGAATAAAATGGAAAGTTCTGGTTGACTTAAAACTTACAGAGTGTGGTCCATCACCTCATTGATTGCCAAAGCTATCTGACAGTGCGTGGAACAGTCCAACATAACTTATAAATAGGAAAAAACAACATTTCCGTGTCACACATCACGACCAGTTTCAGGCAGGCAAATGTCATTGCCAGTGAGGAAATGGGTAGTACAAAAAAAGGAACCTGTGCAGTGGCCGGTGTTACAGCCTAATACATCCATGTGCAAAGGCTTTCTGCTATGGACCTCCCCTCTTCCACGCAGGATGGAGGTATATTCATGGTCCCATTTACACAGAGGCGGGATAGATCCATGAGAAAGTAGTTTTGTACTAATCCAAAAATATAAATGAGCCTGATTGTATAAATGCAAGACAGGTTAGTTTTCCAAAACCAGAAATGTTTTATTACTGCAGGTAAACAAGCCAACCACTGAGATACAGAAAGTCAATTGTAGGCATAACAAACTAAAAATACTCCTCTCAAAATTCACTTGACATCTCTGCTTAAAAAAAAGTTTCAGCCTTTAGCAAACATAATTTAAACTAAGAAAAGATGATTTGTTCAGGTCTACTCCAAGCTTTGAGGTAAGGTTATTTTTTTAATTAATTGAATGAAAAACTAGTCCTGCTTTCCATCCAACTAAAGACCTCTGCTGTACACAATTAACATGTGCCTAGACATGTTTAGCTCATTTTTATTCTGAAGATCAACATTTGACCTTTTCACACACTCGGTATTGCTTTCTACAAATTATCTTTATTTTTAGATTAAATAATTACAGCACTTTTTTCTCCAAGATGAAGCTGCCATTAAAAAGTAATTGTGGGATACATTCTCCCCATTCATGTTTCACTACTGAAGACATTGCCCGAACAATGATTAACCTTCTTTAAGACTACATTTGGCAAGGTAAGACATGAGATTTAGTAAGTGTAATCCAATTGATATCCTTTTTTTTTTTTACTTTATAGACTGAATAGTAAAATTTAGGCAACATCAAGAAATGCTAATTCCATTTTGTCCCTATTCCCAAGGGAGATATTTTGATATAACACATAGAACTGTCATTTTAAGTGATGCTATTCTACTCATTAAAAGTCTACAAACAGTCTAAATTTACCTTGTAGAGGCACCGACTGAGTGTTGGGGATGACAATATCTCTGTAACCAAGAAACAGAAGTCCTAAAAAGTGCCCTGACTTGAGAATTTAGTTACTTACAATGAATAAATTAAATACCTGGAACAACAACAAGGTTAGCATTTGCCAAAGTGGGGGTTGTTTTTTTCTGAATGGAGGAATTCATCTTCACAGAGAATCAGAATCTGAATTCAAATGCTGATTATTCATTAGCCTATTATCTATTAACATGAAGGAAACAGACAGAGGCCTTAACTGAGGAAGAAATATTGAGAAGAGTTAACATGCTTTTGAGAAAGCTGAAAAAGACTGGAGATAACAAAATGATTCTTCTAGCTTTTGTGTTCCATATCTCTACCAGTGTAAATGGCAGCTATAAAACCTGAGAATTGCTTCGTCCTATTGGAAAACTAATTCTGAGCCTGCAACGTAAGTAATGGTGTAATCAGATTAAAACATTTCTACTGAGCTTCTGATCCCACTGAAAACATCTGCAGGCTTTCATCACTTTACAGCATTGTCTGTCTGGTACACATCTTGGTTAAAATGCCAGTCCTAGCCTTTTTTGAGAGTTTTTCAATGTATGTTTTCCTTCTTTACTTACATAGTCTCATTTTCTACAGCAGTTAATACTTTGTAAAAATAATCACACACCATCCAGAGCAAATATCTAAGTAAGTCATGTTCCATCAGTGGGCATGTACAGCTGGGTTCTATTTGGGGTTTTCAGAAAGATTTAGGAGACACCAAATGAAGTGCTGACAGTTAAGGCAAAGCATGAGCTTCCCCCCAGTCCATGGGACTAGGGGGAACTGTTACTGTCTACCAAGTCACTAAAATCTTTGGCTCATGAAACTGTGGCCAATAGTCCTGGCAATCATCCTGTGCTCCTGGAAGGTGGTAACATGCTGTCACTGAAAAGGAGTGTGATTTTAAGAGCATCCTTGAAAATGCCAAAACCTTTGTTCAGCTTGAAAGATTAAAGTAATTAAAGGCACCTCTATGTGGGCATAAAAAACAAGTCAAGCTGGGATCTGAGAAGTGTTCATGGGACAGACAGCACATACACAAGCTAAGGAGTCAGTTATGGTCATGCAGGTCCTATATGTGAAGGAACAGAAGAAAAAAAGAGCTGAATGTCCTGGTGGGAAGCTGAGAGGCACTCAGAGCTTTCAGGGGATGCAAGAGATGCTTGCCACATTATGGCTGTCAAATTGTCAAAGGAGCTAGGTGCTTCTCAGGCAGTCTGTGAACCTCAGTTAGTCAACAGGGCTGACAACAGGTTGCAAGCTATATTTGATCTCCGTCACAAATTCACTAAAACAGGCAAGACTTGACCAGAAAGGTCCATGATGACATGGTCAACATTTTTTCTCTTTGCTGTAATAAAGAAAGATTTTTGACTCTGTTGATGATGAGTGATTCCTTCATTGATTCCAAAAGACCCAAGTTTGATTCTCTGTTTGCTTCTGAAACCCTTTATTAACTTTAGATAGGAGAAAGGGATTTTTTGAATGATGCTAAGTATCTGCAAAATCACAGAGATGTATGCATGAAGGATAGTTTTGAAAAGACATGTCCCATGAGAGTGATGGATGCACTCACGAAATATCAGTGTCTGATTATATCTTAAGTATTTTCCAAAGCATACATCTTGTATGTGTGCTTAAAGATCAGCTAAAAACCAGCCTATCTTTTATTTTCCAAAACCATTTTCGCCATCAACTTTCAATCATGTTTGCCCTGAAAAAGTAAGGGGCGGGGAGAGGACAGAACATCTAAGAATGTCCATTAATGTTAATGTGTGCATTGTCGTCCCAAGTGCCAATACCCTCTGTACAGATTACATACCAAATAACAGGCATGCTTTTTGGTAGATTTGCTAGAATATGGGTGCAATTTTCAGAAACGTCAGAAAGACTTAGAAACCGGGAAACATGGGCTTCTTAGTATCGGTAATTTCTGAGGACAAAACTTAGAAGAGCCTTTATCTTCACTGCAGATTGCACTGTAATGCGAGAGATACCTGAGTTATTTCAGAGCAGGTTAACTGAGATACCTGTAACTTCAGCTCTAGCCAGAGCTACTAAGAACAGCATCTGGCAGTGTGGGCGTTCTATAGTTAGTTTTCCATTGGGTGGCTCCACTGGGTTTTAGGTACATTGAAGTATTATTTCCTGAAGGAAGAGCAGAAGAATACAGGCTTTTGAAACAGTTCTAGCCAGTGCTAGAGCTCCTAGCAGCATTAAATGAAATCTTGTCTGAGGACAGTCTTTTTTCTCTTGTATTTTTCCAGCTATTGAAGTTGCCTTTGTTCTCTTGCGACTCTGAACTGTGACTTGGCAACGTGAGATTGGCAAGTGAAGGCATTTTTCAAACTGATACAAGATGCTGGACAAAATGCCAGCTGACTGGAGATTCAGCTGTCATGGCATATATAAAAGCTACCTCTACTTTATGTAAAAGCAATAGATTATTATCTTTGTAATACTTTTTGAGTTTCAGTTGAAAACACAGCGAAGAACAAATGAATGCATCCTGCCTTTTTTTTTTTTTTTTTAATATTTCATCTGGTTCTGTTTCCTGGCTCGCAGCAGTTCTGTAAAGGTACAAGAGTTTGCAGTTTGTCTAAGCATGCCGGAAAGGACAAGTTGACTGGAAGGAATAAATGAAATACTGCAAAGTGCAAAAAGAGTGAGCAAGCTACTTTTCTGTCACTGTAGAATGGTAAAATTTTTAAAAAAGTTTTACTTGTAGCCTCAAAAATGCCAAGGTATTATGCAGTTCCTATTCATTGGAATAGCAATATATAAATGTAACAAGCCATGTCCCTGTATTTTTTGCGAATACTAAAAATTGGCTTTTTCACATTAAAATTGCTATTAAGTATGGAAACTGTTTTCCATTCAAGAAAGCACTCACAGCCTAGTATCATTTAGCCCAGCTTAAATGCACCCACGACCTCCACAACCAATGTGATCAGTTCCCAGTTATGGTAATAACTATCATCAACTAATTTATATTAGAATCAGTAAAATATATCCAGCACTGAAAACTTCAGTGCATTTTTTTTTTCCCCAGTATGACCTAAAGATGATTTAACCATCTTAACAACTGCTTCCTGGCCATTTTCCCTGGCACCACATTAATTTTAAAATGTCATGTTTATTTACTTGGTGTCAGCATCCTGAATTTCAGAATATTTAAACCTGGTTGTAAAAGAAGCAACTTCTGCGAGCCTGGATCTAATTTCATGTCATAAAACTCTTCAAGCAGGAAAGCCTCAGTGAGAAAACCTCTGTTACGTGGTCTTGCATCACCTCCTTTGGAGGCTCAGTCAGGGTGGCAGTTGTGACACTCTCACCCCTTCCCCACTCTGCTGTGTTTCAAGCGATGCATCTGGTGGGTTTTTTTGTTTCAACTTCACATAACAAAAATATTTTAATTCTGTCTTTCAAAAAAGTGCATGACTTACAGAAACAGATTTATTCCACTTAAAGGAACCCCTAGGTCTCTGTGCTCATGTTGCCTTGAAGTTATCAGCTGTTTTTTTCAGTTATTTATTACACCTCGCTCTTCCTTTTACCTTTTTGAGTTATGAATAGTAAGGAAAAGGATGTAGGGTTGGAGAGCCTTAGTCTGTGCTGTAGGCTGTGACTGTTCTGTCCCAAATGCGAGTCAGAGCAGTCTCAGATAGTTTCTGTTCTCCTCAATCCCAGTGAAATAAGCTGCAGGTATGCATGGTTCACCCTGAAACCTGTACAACCCTTTAATGTGCTCTGTGTCGGTACTGCATTTCCATGGAGGTCATCTGCACACAGAGAAGAGAACAAGCTTCAGAAAGCCATTTTAACCCCTTCAAGGCATTTTTGCTCTGTGAATATGGCACCAGGAGGCCCTAATAAAACAAAGAAACAAGCCAACAACTTTATCTGCGAGACTTTGCAGGACCTATATTGTGCAAGCGTGTTTCTAAGAGAGTTTCAAGCATGCACTGTGGTGCTGAAGTGCATCGCAAATATTCAAAAAATCTAAAATTAATGTGTTTAGCATTAGGGCATCTGTTGAATTTTAAGAGTAGGTAGTTTTGAATTCCTTAACAAATATTTCCAATGTTTGCTAGTAAATATATTCAGATGACCAGAGTATTTCATAACTACAACTGGTCAAAAAAAATTTCTCCCAGAAAAATATTCAAATACTGTTCCTTGTCACATATTAGTTATATTGTATGAAAAGACAGACGAAAAATAGATTTTTTAAAAAATGAAATGTTTTCTATTTCTCCTTATGTTCAGAAACTACAAATTTAAGTATTTTAGAATTTTGCCCCCTTTATTCTCATGTCTCTCCTTCTATTTTGCTACAAAGTGTAACTGATTTAATTAGGTCCGCTGTTTCACTTCTGCCTTTTCCGTTCTTCTGGCCTCCTACGACTGAAATCTTTCAGAGCTAGAAAATGAAAATAGATGCTGTAAACTTTTGACTGTTTTACTTTTTTTAAAAATCATTCCAAATATTAAGGATGCATAATTTTGCTTTGAAATTTCAGGGTAAAAGAGAAAAGTATTTCAACACAGGGAGAATCTTTTCATGGGAAAATCTTTCAAGTGAAAAAAATGCAGATAAGAGTGCTCATATTCATGGTACTGAAGTTTTTTGAACTCATGCTTGAGAAGTCCCTCAGACACAAATCACCGGAGGCTGGGAAAAAATATTGGGGAGTTGGTGTTTGTACGGAATTTAATGTCATTCTTCCATAAAGAGAAAGACATCGTAAGAGACAAAATGCTGGACTAGGCAGACTTCTGCTCCAATGCCGTAACAAGACTTTGGCTCTTTTTCTGGCACTGAAGTTCTTGCCAATTTATATTCAGGAATAATAAACCTAATGGGGCAGACCTCAAACCATTTATGTCATCAAACAGAAAATTATAACAGATTTTATGATGTAAAATGCATGTAATACTCATAAAGGATACTAAAATAGTTCAGTAAGCCCAGTAGCATTAACTTTAAATGGCTACCTGGTGAAGACACATATCATGCTTCATTATTGCATTAAATCCTTAAAACTAGCATATTTTTGAGCATGCAAACTTGGACAAAGAAAGCTGAGGTGTTTTGATTCTGATGTTAATTTTATTAGAAAGAGATTGCCAGAACAGGCTCTTCTTCTACACATTATTGCAGAGGAACTTGCGATTCTTGGCTGCGAATCAGAGAAAGGAAAAATTAAGGACATGCATTCCTTTCAAAACACTCAATCACTCCCAAAACTGCAAGAAGCAGTCAGAAAAAGTCAGAGATTTGCCTTTCATACATACAGATTTACATACACCCACCTGCCACTGTGGTCTTTGACTCATTTCAAGCATGGCAGAAACATAAGTATGTTTTAGAGTCATGTCTTTACTAGTTTATTCAACTGATTACAGGACAGGGAACCTACTAGGAATTCTGAAGTACTTTCTTTAACTAGGTACAGTAAGCTACCACGAATACAGTATACTAAGGAGACAGTTCTGTAGTGTAGGCAAGCTTTTTTTATATGCCAAGCATGCATTTTTCTTTGTATTTTATGCCATTATCTCTACCCACCTTGAATTACTATAACTAGCTCCCGCCTTCACTCAGTTTTACAGTCTGCTTTGAAACAGAGGTAACTTCTGTAGCCGTTTGCCTGGGCAAGCCTTTGCCCAAAAGTTTTACAGTTAATTTTGTCTTTCTGCATAAGTCAGTGTACATCTAGCCTCCAAATCACTTTTACTGCTCCTTCCTTCCTTCCTTCCTTCCTTCCTTCCTTCCTTCCTTCCTT
>VXBO01011998.1:52628-93945 GCA_013400135.1 Rhinoptilus africanus
TCCCGCCGCTACCCCTCTCCCTTTTTCTCCCCTGCCGCAGGTCTCGCTGCGGGAAGCGGAGCGGAGCCAGCCCCCGGAGGGAGGGGAAGCGCCTGCCCCGGGAGAAGGGGCTGCCCCGCAGCCGGCAGCGCCCCGGAGGCAGCCGCCGTCCCGCGCCTGGCCGCGCCGCCCGGAGCCGAGGGCGGCCGGAGGGGAAAGTTTGGTGCCGGGCCGGGGCGGGCGCGATGCCGGGTGGCGGCGCGCCCTGCCTGGGGCTGCTGCTGCTGCGCGTCCTGCTGCTGGGCTGCGGCCGGGCGCAGCAGCCGCCCGACAGCTGCCAGACCCTCTGCGACTGCTCGGAGGCGGCCAAGACGGTGAAGTGCCTGGACGGGAACCTGACGGCCGTGCCCCCCGACCTGCCGCCCTACGTCCGCCACCTCCTCATCACCGGCAACCGCCTGGCCCGCCTGCCGGCCGGCGCCTTCCCCGCCCGGCGCCTGCCCGACCTCCGCGCCCTCAACCTCAGCGGCAACCACCTGCGGGCCGTGGAGGCCGGCGCCCTGGCCGCCCTGCCCGCCCTGCGGCAGCTGGACCTCAGCGGCAACCCCCTGGTCTCCCTCAGCCCGCTGGCCTTCGGGGAAGGCGGCAGCCCGCTGGAGGAGCTGGCCCTGCGCGGGGCCCTGCGCGACCAGGGCGTCCTCCTCAGCCTGGCCACCCTGCTGCAGTCCGGCGCCCTGCGCAACCTCAGCCGCCTGGAGCTGGCCGACAACGGGCTGCTGCTGCTGCCCGCCGGCATGTTCACCGCCCTGCCCGCCCTGCGGCAGCTGGACCTCAGCAACAACTCCCTGGTGGGCCTGCGCAACGTCTCCTTCCGAGGGCTGGGCCAGCTGCAGAGCCTGGACCTCAGCGACAACTCGCTGGGCGTGCTGAGGAACGGCACCCTGGCCCAGCTCCGCAGCCTGCCCGCCCTCCGGCGCATCGGCCTGGGCCGCAACGCCTGGGTCTGCGACTGCGCCATCGAGGACCTGGTGGCCTGGCTCAAGGAGAGCGACCAGGTGGAGGGCAAAGAAGCCCTGACCTGCGCCTACCCCGACAAGATGCTGGGCAAAGCCCTGCTGAAGATCAACGGCTCGGAGCTGAACTGCTCCGTGCCTGTAGACCTGCCTTCCCAGCTGCAGACTTCGTACGTCTTCCTAGGGATAGTCTTGGCTCTCATCGGGGCCATTTTTCTCCTGGTTTTGTACTTGAACCGAAAAGGAATCAAAAAGTGGATGCACAACATCAGAGATGCTTGTAGGGATCACATGGAGGGCTACCACTACAGGTACGAGATCAATGCAGACCCCAGGTTAACAAACCTCAGCTCCAACTCGGACGTCTGACGAAGCGCCGCGGACGTGGGGCAGCGCACAGTAGCTATGCATGAAAAGTAGACTTAACGCTTTACCCTCGTGCTTGCATCCCTCTCCCCGGAGAAATCTCAGACGTGCTTGTAACACGAGGGGGATCTGCCTCCCCCCCCCACTCCCGACATCGAGTTCAATTTTGTTTTGAGATGCTGGGCAGCTGCGCATGGCGTTGGGCTGTATGTAGGAAACAAGCTGCTACTTCTTTTCCTCCTTACCTGTCTGTACTTGTAGGAATTATTTCTTTTCAAGATCTCAAAAGAAAAAAAGGATTCTCTCTGGTGTTCCAAAGCCACCAGAGTTTAAAGAAAAAAAATTACTGATTCAGACACCATTCAACAAAAGCTGCCTCAACTTTTTTGGGAAAAAAATGTTACGTTCCTCTGTGCCAGTTTTGATCTTGTATATCTTGAATTGTGATGACAAGGATTCCATTTCACAGACTACCTTGAGATTTAGAAAAACAAAGAAACTCATTTTAACAGCTCCTCTCTTACAAAGAAGGAAATCAAATAGTGAGCATGCACAAATACTTTATATAGTTTTACATGTTAGGAAACTTACGATCTCAGTAAGTTTCTTGGTATTTTGTAAAGTTATTTTTTGATTGCAGTTTACCTGAAAAGAGAGGGTTTTTTATATGAACTGCATCTAAACTCCATCTGAACTGTTAAATTCAATAAACAGTCTCACAAGAACTGTGGTCTTGAAGTTTGCTGTTCAATGAGAAATGTACGGACATCTAAGAATGTGGATAGCTTTACAGTTTCTGAAGTAATAGCACTGCAGTAGTAATCTGAATCCAATTTTACACAAATGTGTAGCTTAGAGACAGAAATGTTCGACAATTTTGTGAAATACGCTAGCAGAATTACACCGATCTCAATGATGAGAGCAGTTTCACTTGGCACAAAATCCTTGGTCTGCTCTTAAAACAACTGCAAGACATCGAGACGGATGCTAGGGTACACCTTGCTGGGAAGGTACAAGCTGATAGAATTTACATAAGGTCTTCTCTGCCAAACTAAAAAAAAAAAAAAAATTCAAATTAAGTTGTGGAGTTTGTAGGTTAAAGAAAATTTTACGTGAATGGAATTGTTTATTATAGATATATATTAAAAAAAAGGGCATACTTTCATGTCCTGAACTAAATTAAATGCAGCTCAGTTTTGTAGTTGGTGAGCTTCAGGCTTGTAAATCAATGCAGCACTTACTAAATTAAGTACTTACTGTTTCATTTTAAGCTCTCGGTACTCGTGAAGCTTTGTAGTGACCTACATCGAGTAACTTGATGGAACTTTACATTTATCTTAAAGCTTATAACAGGTGCATTTCAGTATTGTATGTTACTCGTGCTGATTACTTGCTTGGGAATGCATTTTCTTGTAAATAGATAAAGCATGCAAAGAAAAACGTCAAAAATGCATAATTTAATATGCAACTGTGATGGCATATGAAAAGATTAGCAAGAACCTTCCAATGGCCACCAGTAATTAATGCACTTTTTCCAATCCATTTATAGAGTCTTAATGAAAAAAAATACACCAACTGTAAAAGCGTGCTGTGAATTGGTACCTGTCAGCACATCTGTGGAGCTTTTTCCGTGGTCACTGTTACTTGAAGTTCTTGAGCATCCCTAAAATTTTATGAATTACTGGCTAATTCCCTTTGCTTTCAAAAGTGACAGTTTTCTCATAGATGTACGTCTTCGGTAAGAGCTTATAAATATAAAATATTTCTTTAAGTATCAGAAGAAACATAATCTATTTTGGGCATCAGTGTTATTCAAATGCATTTTTCTCTCCTTGCAACTTCAGACAAAGCAAGTAGCACAAGTCAGTTCAGACTAATTTTCTATTGCTTTAAATTTGTGTTATTTAATAGCAGTGATTTTTTTAATGTAGTTTTGTACATTTGCCCTCACAGATAAAAAAAGAATTAATAAGAACTTCAATTAATGTTTTGATAAATCGATGCATTTTACAATTAATGTAAGTTAAGTGATAGACTACTACTTCTGCTGTAATTAAAATGTATGAGCAATACCTGGTTAACAGCGTATGAATTAAGTTTGTGGATTCTTAAAAAGCAGACTGCTGGCCTGAATGTTAGCTGCCCATATTTTAAGAATAGTGGAAAACCCCCGATGTCAATAGCTATTACTGTGCAACTATGCAAACTCTTCATACTTGGTATACATGAGATAGTTGATGTAAAAAGCTAGAATTTACAATAGTTATGCAGTGTGCTTTATTGTATTGGTCATTTCGGAGGTTATCAACTTACACTTATCTGTACAGTGCCAAGAGGAGTAGGGCGTCATCCTTGCTTAAGATGCTCCTGTAATATAATAGCTAAAATATGTACAAACCAAGCCATTTCTCGGGCAATTTCTTGGGTTTTGTTAACAGATACTTTGAAGCAACTACAGTAAAAGCAATTATCCGTAATGTGTTAATGTAACAGCCATGCATTTATAGAGCTGTGTAAGGACAGACAAGGACTTTAGTTGCAGTCTCTCACTAATGGACTGAGTATTTGTGTAGCGAGCAAGTGTAACTGTTGTATGACACCTGTTATTCTAAAGATGATTATTATTATTTTTGTATCATAGAAAATCATTGTAATAGAGTTTTATTAGAGACCTGTTGATGGCTACTTTAAAGTCATTTTTGCCATTTGCTGACGTGTGTATTTATTGGGATGTAACAGTTAGCATGTGTCAGTATTGTGCTGGATAATGTTCTCCTGCAGTGTTTGACCAATGGTGAATGCCTTGCTGGTTTGTACAGTGCATTTGATCTTAAATCTCCCTCCGTAAACAGTGCTTGAAATTTGTTTTCCTTTCCTATTGCAAAATAGTTACAGTGGTACTCAGAAGACATTTAAAAAATAGCTCCCAAAGTGCTTCAGGACTTGTTTAAAAAGTATACATTTACAATACCATTAGTTTAAGGGTTCTTCTGAAGCGCATTTTATAATCTTGCTCTGCTTTGACACCAGAAATTTCAATTGATCACCATTTCTAGAGGAGCTTAATTAGCAAGGCTGTTTTATTCGTTCATTCTTCAATAAAACACGTGCAGTACTAAATGCCTCTAACATGTGTTTTGTATACGTAAACCCCCAAAGTTCTGCATGGCATGGTTGTCATGTTTCATAGGAACATGATGTTTCATAGAAAACATCCAGACTAAAGTAGCAGACAGATCTTCAGGGAAGGCTGCGCAGCTACAAAACGGAAAGGGTGGTTTGTCCAGGTTTCAACTGCTTTCTTAAAACTAGCTTTAGTTGGAATAAGCTCAAAATTTTCTTAGAATCACACAAGGAATTGACGTAGTTTTAATATATTTTCCTAAACTACTTTTCACAAGTGCTGTTGCCAGGTAAGAAACAGAAATTTCCCCAAATCTTTCTTTATCCAAGGTAGCTTTATATTAGATCATCTGACTTTTTTATTCTCAGCAAGCCATAATATTACCAATAATTTTGACATCCAAAAAGTGATTGGAAGTTCTGCACAACTGCTTTAAATCTTTTCATTCAGGGTAATTTACCTTTTAAGCACTGGTGACAGTCGCTGGTGACATGCCAGCTAGGGAGGCAGTCTGTTCAGACCTGTACTCGGTTGTTGACTGAGATGTCACTGAAGACAGGCATAGCAAACTATTCACAATATGACTGCGCTAGGATCCCAACTCTCATTATTCTACCAGCATTTTCCCTGTGGTATACTCTTGCTCTTTATGCATCTGCATAATTTCTTCACCTCATTTTCTCAAGAAATCCATTCAAAGGAGTATCATGAATCTGCACGGGCATAGAAATCAGCCTGACTGCACCTATATTTCGAAGTTCAGCTTCTTCATTTCCCTTTAAGCCTTAATGTGAAAAAGAGCCTTTGTCAAAGTGGACAGAATGAAAATTTGATATGCACTTTTTTTCTTTCTCTTTAGCAGCTGAATGTTCAAGAAGAACCATTCATTCTCAGCACATGATGAAGGAAAATAGCATTTGGTAAGAAAAACATTTCGGTTTCAAGCTTCCAAATGACATTGCTGTTCTATGAGAGAAGGTTGAAGGGAGAAGCTTCTAAAGGAAACAGAGATATCCCTTTTCTAATGGGTCAGCACTGGAAATCACAACGCTAGCAGTAGGAACAATTGCCAATTGATTCTGTCGGTTATGTTCTGGTCATATTTTATGGATACAGCTTTAATTTCTTTCTGTTGCTATAAATAGAAACATTTTGCAAACAAGTGGAGTCATGTCCTATAATTTTTGTAATGCAGGTGTTTCCACTGTAAGATTTTTGTGGGGTATAATGGAAGGTTGAATTTAACTCAGTGCCTGATGATTTAATTATGACTTGATCAGGTCTGTAACTTCATGCTTCTTTTTTTTGCAAACATGCTGGTTACTAGTTGCAAAGACCTTGGCTTGAAATCAAACAATGAAAGCCCACCAAGGAAGAGAGAAAGCGGTCCGTTTGGGGAGTGTAACGTTTATTAGATATCTCGCTCATGCTTAAAAAAGAGACATAGAGCATGTGAAGGGAGCAGAGCATCCTTTGCCGATACAGAAGTAAGTGTACTCTGCTAGCTTTCTGAGTCAATCCAGCAGGAGTAAAAAAGTACGTGGTAATTTGTACCAATACAGTAAACCTAATAGCACTACTCTTCCACCTTGAAAAAAAACCAACACCAAAACCACAAGCTTTTAGAAGTAAGAATACAGGTTTGCAGTAGAAGTGTGTCCTTAAGAAGGGCTTTTGCTTTCTCAGTGGTGTTACAGTTCACGTGTTCTCGCATCCTTGGAAAACCTTGCGATGCCAGAAGTCATCTGTCGCATAAGCAAAGCTTAAAATCAGGCCTTGCCTTCCCAATGTCAGCCTAAATAGAAAAAAGGGAGCTATTAAGAAAATTAAAATGGTATTTTAGACAGTGTATTCATGTTGCAGTTAATAATTTAGTGCTTGCAGTTATTTATATTTTTCAAAGTATTCACTAAATAGCTTTTTCTTTCTGATTGTAGACTAGCAGAATAACAGATCTGTGTTTTCTAGTAATTATGCATGAGAGCAGCTGAATAAATTAGCAATGTTTGAGTACATACAGTGATGAAAATGTTAGAAATCTCATGTTCTAGAATGTTTCACTATTCTGGAAATTTTAGATGAGCAAGAAACTGCTGTTACTTTTTCAGATTGAAGTTTCATTTCTTAATTTAAAATTTTTCTTGAATAAAAACATAAAATGTTTACCAGATTGGTTATAAATATTTTATCTTCACCCTGTTGATTTAATTACTCTACATCCTTACAGATACTGAGGTCTTTGCTAAAGGTGTGGTTGTATTCTTTATAGCTCAAACTGATGATTGTGCTATCAATTTGCATGGTAGAATACTGAAAAAGCAACTTCCATCTCGATAGCCTGATTAATTTATTTGGAAAGAAATTTGGTCAGTGAATATAAGGTGTTGTATTTTAGTTGTTATTTCAGACATGATTTGATAGCTTTTTGGTTTGTAATATATAAGGTCTTGATTTTCAAGTTAGGTGCTGATTCTAAATTTAACAGTAATAGATCTTCAGTTTTTATTGACTAGATCAAACTATGTGCTTTAAAGTCTTCAAATACACCTTTATATAGTGAAATATAGAGGCACTGTTATTATCAATAATGTGAATTTTCTTACTGCAAAGGAACTATTAAAGAAAAGTACTGCTGAAACAGAGAATAAAGGGTGAGCTCCAGAGAAAAAAGCATTCTGGTGGCCAACTCTTTTTATTCTTACAACTTTTTAAATGCAAATATTTATATTGGAAATTCAAAGGGAAAGAGGACATTTCATATTCTGATAGAT
The DNA here is from genome assembly GCA_013400135.1 of Rhinoptilus africanus. Lineage (NCBI taxonomy): Eukaryota > Metazoa > Chordata > Aves > Charadriiformes > Glareolidae > Rhinoptilus > Rhinoptilus africanus. Next base: position 59,882 of record VXBO01011998.1, read on the forward strand.
AGCTAGTGCAGAGACCTGAAATTTTAATCATATGGAGTGTTTTTTTGGGGCTGTCCTGGGAGATTGTCAACTTGGTAAATTTTGATTGCTGTTATCTAAGTTGTTTGCTATTATTGGGTTTTTTTTCAAATTCTTAGGACACCTAACATGGAAGGATGTTTGGCTTTACACGTTGACTGATTGATCTGTCCTAGATTTTATCTTAGGACTGATCTGTCTTAGTACCTGTCCACAGTCTACTTCACGTATTCCGTTTGTTTTGATAGAAATTTTATCGATGTCAGAGCCCAGGGTAGCTTTATAGGAAATCATGGGCATTTATGCAATAAAGGACTCATTTGTCCAAATGACATTATCAAACGTCAAATAGACATTTTAACAGAATGCGGTGTATACTTCACGTGGACAATGTAAAAACATCAAGTAACGGTAGTGAATATTAAGATACCATTTATTAGAGCAAGAATGCTCTAAGCCGTCATAATCTGACACGGTTTTGGGGCATTTGAGCATTTAAAGTTTGTTATGAAGAAGGAAAAATAAATGGTTATTACCTCGGCAATTTTCTTCTAGAGGTAGGTGTCTTCGTTCATTCTTCTTAACAGCTTATGAGCAAAAAGTAACTAAATCAGTGGCTTTACCTCAGTGCTTTTATGTTTCTCTATTTTCAGAGGTGGGTGCTTTTGTTAGGCTGGAGGGGACTGAGAGAGCGCTCTTAAACATCATAAAAGAAGAATTTTTATTTTATATATACATATATGCATTTTACACACACATATATAAATAATGTAAATCTAAGAGACTGAAGAGGAGTAGAGTCTGAGGCACATCAGTCTCTCCAGTACATTTTATTGTGTGGTTTAGGGGCTTATTTCCCCCCCCTGCTTTGGAAAGGGGACCTAAGTGCCTAAATAGAGTAAGTATGTCTCTCGGAAGCACTTAAGATACGCTTCATGTGGCTGCACACCTAGTGTGGCCATTAGCAGCAAGTTAACACAAATTGGTGCTGAGTGTCCAAGTTTTTCCAAAGTGGCTACAATTCAGGGTTCTGCTTTCAAAGCAGCTTAAAGGGGTTTCATTTTCAAAAGCTGTAGAACACCTTTTGGAAAATTGCACTGTTTTAAGGTGAATTGAGCTGACTGTGGAAAAAAGGATTTTCAGTGTGAAAAGGCATGTGTCTGGTATGTACTTGAGAGACCGTGTAAATACCTCTAAGAGCTTTTGAAAATCTCCAGTCTTTGCACTCTGTCATTTCTCGAATTCATCGATATCTCTATAACACCGTCTATGCAGAGTACCCTTCCTCTTCTCCAGCTCACTTGTTTAATCATCCCTAGTCCAGATGTCTTTTTCCATCACCTTTATAGTGTGACCAAGCTTGATTACTTCACATTGGTAAGCAAAGGTAGAACTCCTATGAAGCAGGTCATGCATAAAATCAAATCTTGAACGTTTATCACTAAGCAGATTCATTAATAAGGTTCTATCTGTTGTTAGACTTTCACTCATGTTTTCCCTTTTCCTCTTTGTCCCTTTCCGTTTAGTTTTCCAGCATACCAGAAAGCTTCCGTGGTAGCCCAGAGAAGCCCTCTTGATTCCAATTTCTGGCAAAGAAAAAGGAGGTCTTACTTTGAGATGGTAGCCTGGAAAAAAAACTTGCAGAAACAGTGCTCAAACTTTTCTGACAGCATAGTAAAATGTCACTGAATCTGCTGACATAATCTTCATTTGTCAGAAATGCTACAAATGGAGAAAGAACTGGAATGCTGAATTTGTGATACTGATATATTCGCTGCTTAACGAGACCAGGAGATTTCTGTTACAATATGTTATGGTGCCTCTGCTCCAATATCTCCTCCCTGCAGCACCTTCCGCAGTATGCTTGAGGAGGACTCAGATGAGCTAAGGACATGCATTCGGCAGATTGGGGTAGTTTGTTTAGGTTATTGATCGTAAATGAAGGCCCTTATTTTTGGGCACATAAAGAAATAACATTCTAGTATTTGTAATTTTTAACACAGAAACAAATTAGCTGGCATAAGGCTGTTCTCATAAGTTATCTGTAAATACAAAAAAAAAAAATGCTCCGAATTTGCAAGGAACAGATGTCTTTCAGCAAGCTTGAGTGTAAATTCAGCAGGATTTCCAATTTAATCCAGTAAATGATGACACTGAAATTTATTGCAAGCAGAGGAATGACTTGTTCTTCATCATAGTTATGCAGGCTATGCCTTTTCCACGCAGCAGTACAGTACAAGGTGTTTTATCTCTTAGGTTTCCAGGGAGACAGTCACAATCCAGTAGGGGTTACTGTTGTTCTTAATAAAGCTCTCTAGATTTAGTAGTTTTAGCAGTTTTTCTGATCAAAATCACAGAGATAGCAGATAGGATTTGATAAATGACACTGAGGAATGTGAATTGATATGACCTATTTCAAAGACACACAGATGATGCTGTGGTGCACCAGCTTAGAGTAGATGGTACTGATGCTTTCACCAGCTAGAATCATTGTTTTAACTGTCAGGAGATGACTCAAAACTGAATATTAGTCACTGCAGAGAGCTATACAAACTGTCCTTACTATTTAGCAGTTGGTATAGAATATAGGATATCCAAAAAGGTTTGGATATATATGTAAAGCATCACCTCCACCACAGCAGTTCCAGGTTTGCTCATATATGAGTTGTGCAACAGTTCACAGAAAACTCTGTCTTCTCTGTGGTTTAGAAGGAAAATTGGAGCAAACAACAATTGGTTAATGTAAATCAAATTAATAGGCAAAAATACTCTCACTCGAATAATAGTTACTGATTGCATTATTGATGAGAATTCAAGAAATTTTGAGCACAGAAAGATATTGCTCTCACATATTTCTTCATTATTTTACATTTGACACTGTAAACACAGAAATTTGCAGAGGCAAAGTTAAGTATAAGGAGACCAATGGACAGTATAGAAATGCTACCGAAGACCCTCTCAATCTTATTTTCCATTATTCTGCCATGGGAAGGAGAGCAATAGGACAGGGAAGCTCCTTGACAGAACAAACTATTTAAGAAAGAAAGGTGGTAGATCCAAAAATCTCCTGTAATGACAGTTCTTTTTCCACTCACTGAAGAACGATGCAGCAACCTTAGTGATGCTGAAGTAGAGGAAGTCATGGTTTCTTTCAGAATTTTCAGGTTATTTAGGTTTATTCAGAGTTTTGTTTTGTTGGGGCCACAGCTAATTCATGTGTCAACACTTGATCTAGCTCAGCAGAAAATATCAATGCCAGAATGTGCTATGTGTTTTCTTTCCACAATTTTTATGTTGTACTCCATGCCTTCCAGTAATGCATGAAGTTCTCTCCTTCCCTCCCGTGGAAAGCAGGTACCCTGGTTTGAGCGACAGTGTATGTACCGTCTTGCCTTAAGTTTCTGAGCGAAGTCATAAGCAAGGTAAAGCGCCTCGTACTTAAAGCAGAAGGTTGATTAGCTTTGTGATATTCCCTAATTCCTGGATGAATAAGCTCCTTTGGAAAGTCTGCTGCTTGGAGAAAGTTTTGTCTCCTCTGCAAAAAGCCTTTTGCCTGCTTCAGGAGAAAATATTAGGTACATTCTTGTCCTCTTTAATTTAGTCCTAAATGTTCATCTTTCCAAAGGAACATAATAATCTTAAAATTTTCTTTTGCATCAGGAAGTAGCACATAAGCTGTGCATAAATTTGGCAGCATGATGAACCCCACAGGAAAATTACTGTTTAGAAACGGTGAAAAAATATGGAGTAAAAGTCATCCAAATTAAATCAGTTTTTAAACTACATCACAGTAAATATAAATTCCCTCCATAAGCATCCTTTCTTCAGCTTACACCATTGTGGCATCCCCACTGCTCCTAGTAACAGGAACAACGCTCCAAGCAGAAACCCCGATATTATGGTATAGTCAGCTCTAAGGGCAAAGGGTTTCAACAGCAAAATGAGGTTTGCCCTTCTGTATTGGGTCCATTCTGTGGGTGCCGTAATAGTCTGTGGCCTCCCCTCCCCTCCCTTCCCCTCTTGCCAAATCCTTATCTCAGGGTGCAGAAGACAGGAACTCTCTAACCTGAAACTGCCAGTCAGCTACGTCTCCCCCTCATTTCATTGCAGGTACAGTTGTATTGCACACACAAGGTTTATTCCTGACTGTAATTTCAGTTTATCGAGGCAGACGGCACTGCCGTAGCCTGTGCTATCCTGACTGAGCAGTGTCCCATCTTCCAGCTAAAAGGACGTGAATTTCTTCCTCTTACCTTTCCTGGACACACAATTTTTGCACTTCAGGGTTGGTTTTATTGGCTTTTCTGCATCATCCAAAATTTAGCCTATGCTGATCAGAGCTTTGCAGTTCAAGTGCATGAGGAATACAAGGTAAACAGATGTGTAGGCAACTTAGTTAACTTGTGAATTGCTCTTGATGCCTCCAAAAGTAAAGGGGAAACATCCCCATACCCTTTTGTTCTTCACATCTTCACTTCATAATGGCACAAATGAAGAAAATTCATTTTATACATTTTAAATTTATATAGGTAATGTGTATATATATACATGCACACTTATGTAATACATTTTAAAATTTTAAAACCCTTACTGATTTTAGATATGTATGAAAACACACGTTCCCTGTATGCAGGTGGGGCTGGACATGCATTTCTTGCTGGAAACTAGTATTTCAGTTTTATCTCATGTGTAGGCTTTTACAAATAATGCTAATTAAAAGCTATTTATATTCTGGTCACTGTGGGCTTTTTTTAGACAAAAGAAATAAAGCCTAATGTTTTAGAACTAATTATTGAAGTAAAGTTTTGCAATAAACACTTTTGATAACAGGAACAATAGCGCAGGTTAGCATGGCAATTTTTAGCATCTATTAAGTCTTGTGAGTAGCTTTAGAATTCATAACTTGTAAAACAGTCAGAGAGAAACCTATCCTGGGTGAATAGTTAAGCACAAAATACTCCCTTGCCTCCACTTTGTTTTTATTGCTTCTTCAGCAAGAGGATGCTGCCAATATTTTGGCACTTCTTTTTCTCCTTAAAGTCTGTGTAGCTCTGTCTTGGATGGCATGCCTCCAGAGAAAAAGAGCAAGGGACTGGGATATTCCTGAGTTTTCTTGTTAAAAAAATCCCAGAGGATAATTACCAAGAGACAACACAATTTGGCACCAGGAGTGTAGGTGTTTATGCTTTGTGAGAGGGTGTCGGTATGGTTAGTGTGTTTTTTCAGGTGTTGCGTCCAGCTTCTGTAACGTGAAAGGGTCTCCATCTCCAAATGCAGTTGGGGTGCACCTCTGTGAAAGGTGACTTAAGATCCGGTGTGTCTCTTGTGCTGGGATTGCCCATTTGCTGGGCTGTAAAAGAGAGTTTAAATGCCTCAAAACTCCCAAGAGCCATCAGAGCGAAGGAGGCCACGTGGGACATCATGTAATGGCTCTTTGACCTTCCTTCACCTGGGGCCATGTCACTGTCTGTGGGCTGGCAAAGGAACAATTTCAGGTATTGGAGAGTCTCTCTACACTGACAGCGATCCATTTGTGGCCAATTGCCCCACCTTTGTGGCTGCTTTGTACGGCCAAAGTGACATAAACTGAACTGATTACAGGGGAGGAGTAGAGCTCCATCCTTACTCCAAAATCACAAAAATGCCTGACCCACAGTCTGACCTGGGACATTCCAACAAGGAGAACGGGAGCTTCAGAGGTATTTCCTTGAGCCCTGGGAATAAATCATTCTTGACAGAGATAAGTTAGGTTTGCTCAGGGAGGCAGAGCTCTAGTGGTGACAGGAAAAGTGTTCTGTGGTGTAATTTTTACTAGGCATTGGGAGGAGCTCTCCTTAGCCCATCAAGTGCCTGTTTCTTGGTGGCACAAAATAGTCACACACAGGACTGCCTTGAAAAAAGGGAGGAGAAAGGCACAATACTTACTTTGATTTAATTTGCAGTTTTGTGGATATTACAAAATGGCAATTGTGAATAGTGGAAAAATGAGGAGTTTGTGGAGGTCAGATCATAATTTTATGACTCAAGCATAAACTAAAGTTGGAACAGGTAGATGTTGTGCATTCATCAGGAACAATATTTTCAGAAGCACACTATCACCTTTCATGGTGAGCTTTTTGGGGTAGGGAGTGGCTTTGATCTGGGTTTCTATGTAGCCTGGCACATTGGGTTGCCATTCTCTGTCAGGAGCATCCAAATGCTGCTGCAAAATAAGTAATGGTAGTGTTGCGCAGACTGATACGCTGCTTTTCCTTTGTTAGCTCCCCAATAACATGTACTGCTCTAACAGCATCAATGCTTTTGGAATAGCATAACGAAACCTGCAAACACCTGAGCCTCCCCCTTCAATACTTATCATGGTAGTAAGTAGCATCTTGTAGGCACAAAGTACTCAACATTATAATAGGGCTCTGCTAGGAAAGACATTTTTAAACGAGATAAGTGGAGACAGGCCTAAGACTTCTTCAGACAGCTAAATACTGCATGCTAAACTGAGGGAAAGCCTCCAGTTTAATGCAGAGATACCTGAATTGGCTTTAAATGCATTCCTTTGTGTACGAGAAGTCTAGCTCCGGCAATACAGATTTGTTTGCAAGAGAATTTACTCTGACAGCGAAGCTGCCTCTTTCAAGAGCAACAACAACAGCAACAACAAAAAGATACTATCTTTTTTTTGCCATAAAAATTATTCAAGAAAATATTAAAAAACTAATACAGGACAGAACTCTGCCAGAAAAATAATAATAAAAAAAGTGTCCTATTTAGTGACCAAGAATGGGGTTGAGAAAAGACTGTGGTGAAAGAAGATGAAAGCATCCCAGATGCTTTAGATTGTACCAGAATTAGGCTTTCTCCTGGAATCCCTGCATCTTTGAACATCATCAGCCCCTGCCCAAGGCTTCTTGTCAGATGTGGCCCAGCTGTGCCATCTTTCCTGGGGACAGTCAGGTGTGCCCGGTCCCGGTCCCTCAGCCATCACAGCATCTGTGCTCATAGCGAATCCCCCATGGAGGAGGACAGCAGTGAAGGAGATCATGAGCTTCATTTTAATTAAAAAAAAAATGATAAAAAGATCTGTGCAGGAGACTGCAGAAACCTCTGAGGGATGCTCTGGCACAGTAAGTCTTAAGGGCTGTGGCTAGTTTGCTTTGAAGTATTTGTATCAAAGTAACGTAAACACTGCACTGCTTCTCTTTCATTTATTTTCTTTCACGTGCTTCCAAATGTGCTAATTTTATGCAAAGCTGTCTGTTAGCTGTAGCAAATATTTATCCTCTACCAGAGCTGAGCCCTTGAGTACACAGCAGCACTTGTAAGCAGGCGTTTGAGTGAGGCAGGTGCGCAGCTGCTCCATTCCTCCCTTCTTTTTCCAGCTGGCCACCTTACGTTACCCTCCTCAAAAAAGCTGAACTTCCCAAGGTCCGGTTCTGTATATGGAGCTGTAAGTGCCTTCAGTAGGAGCTGCGTGTCAAGTATCTGAAGGTAGGTGAGAGCTCAGAAAGGTATATACGTACTTTAAGCAGGTGATTTCTCTGAGCAAACTATTCATATTCCTGGCCAGCAAAATAAGCTTGTCCTGCACTTTAGAGCAACACAATCAAAAGTAATGGGTTGGTTTTGCAGGTAAAAGAGCCTTAATGCACAGCAGCAGGAGGGAGAGTATGGTTTTCCCAAGTCTTTTGTATTGTGTCTTGTAAACTTTGAATCCACTCAGAAGGAAAACAGCTGGATGTGCTCTCTTTGGACACTGTGCCTCAATTATGTTGAAATAGATCAAGTACATTCTGCTCATGATCATGGCGGATCAATCATAGAGTGGTTTGGGTTGGAAGGGATCTTAAACACCATCTATTTCCAACCCCTCTGCCATGGGCAGGGACACCTCCCACTAGACCAGGTTGCTCAAAAGCCCATCCAGCCTGGCCTTGAACACTGCCAGGGATGGGGCATACACAACTCCCCTGGGCAACCTGTTCCAGAGTATCACCACCTCCACAGTAAATAATTTCTTCCTAATATCTAATCTAAATCTCCCTTTTTTCAGTTTAAAACCATTACCCCTTGTCCTATCACTCCACTCCCTGATAAAGAGTCCCTCCCCATCTCTCCTGGAGGCCCCCTTTAGGTACTGGAAGGCTGCTGTAAGGTTTCCCTGGAGCCTCCTCTTCTCCAGGCTGAACAACTCCAACTCTCTCAATCTGTCCTCATAGGAGAGGTGCTCCAGCCCTCGGATCATCTTTGTGGCCCTCCGCTGGACCCGCTCCAATAGGTCCGTGTCCTTCTTATGCCGGGGGCCCCAGAGCTGGACGCAGTACCCCAGGTGGGGTCTCACAGGAATGGAGTAGAGGGGCAGCTCATCTCCCTCGACCTGCTGGCCACGCTTCTTTTGATGCATCCCAGGATGTAGTTGGCTTTCTGGGCTGCAAGCACACATTGACTTGGATAGATTGCATCAGTGGGCCAACACTAAAGGTATGAGCTTCAACAAGGCCAAGTGCCAGGTCCTGCACTTGGTCCACAACCACCCCATGCATCACTACAGGCTTGGGGAAGTGTGGCTGGAAAGCTGCCTGGCAGAAAAGATCTGGGGGTTCTAATTGACAAGCAGCTGAATTTGAGCCAGCAGTGTGCCCAGGTGTCCAAGAAAGCAAATGGCATCCTGGCTTGTATTGGAAATAGCGTGACCAGCAGAAGTAGGGAGGTGGTTGTCCCCCTGCACTCAGCACTGGTGAGGCCACACCTTGAGTATTGTGTCCAGTTTTGGGCACCCCAATATAAGAGAGATATTGAGGTGCAGGAGCAAGTGCAGNCGCCATTTGGACATCGGGCTGTTGACTGCAACTCTTTGAGTATGACTATCCAGCCAATTCCATATCCACCAAGTGATCCATCTGTCAAATCCATGTCTCTCTAATTTAGAGACAAGGATGTTGTGCAGAACAGTATCAAATGCTTTACACAAGTCCGGGTAGACTATGTCTGTTGCTCTTCCTTTATCCACCAGCGATGTAACCCCATTGTAGAAGGCCACCAGATTTGTCAGACACAATTTACCTTCAGTCACTAATCACCTCCTTGTTTTCCATGTACTTTATCAGAGTTTCCAGGAGGATCTGCTTCATGATCTTGCCAGGTACAGGGGTGAGAATGATCAGTTCCCTCAGGACCTGTGGATGAGTGTCATCAGGTCCCATGGACTTGTGCACTTTCAGGTTCCTTACATGGTCACGAACCTGCTCTTCTACAGTGGGTGGTTCCTCATTTTCCCAGCCCCTGTCTTTGCCTTCTGCAACTTGGGTGGTGCGGCTAGAGCACTTGCTAGTGAAGACTGAGGCAAAAAAGTCATTGAGTGCCTCAACCTTCTCCATATCCCAGGTAACCAGGTCTCCCGTCTCCTTCCAGAGAGGGCCCACATTTTCCTCAGTCTTCCTTTTATCACTGTAGAAGCTTTTGTTGTTGCCTTTGACATCCCTGTCCAGATTTAACTCTATCAGGGCTTTAGCTTTCCTAACCTGATCCCTGTCTGCTCGGACGATTTCTTTGTATTCCTCCCAGGCTGCCTGTCCTTTTTAATTCATGAGAGAAGAAGTCTTGGAGAGAGCAGGTGATTCTGTTACATTACTTTCTGTTCTGTGTGAGTATGTCGTAATTTGTCTCATAATTCTTCTGACTCATCACTAGAAAAGATGTTTAATACAATGAGCTGATAAACGCAATTAGTAGTACTTTCTTAGTAAAATGAGATTAGTATAATCCTCTAATGGTGTGATTTATGTCAGATTTTTAGACTTTCATATGATCCAAAGGCCCCAGTAAGTCCCAAGGCTCATCTTGCTCTACAGCTAAACATCCTTAAAAATTCCATCACCCAGCTGAATACAATTTGCTCATCAAATCATGACACAAACTTGCTTTCCATATATCAGTTTCAAATTTATATGTCAGATATATATAATTATATACACATACAGAGGCACACCTTAAGGAAAGACTGAAATAATTCCAAGACCTTGTGTCTTAGAGGACAGCTAAAGCAGTTTGGGGATTGTTTGCCCGTTGGCTTACGGAATATGCAAACCAAAATTCAAGCCACTGCGACCCTCTGCTTGCAAAGTTGTTCTCTTGGAAAATTCATCCCTGCGGTTCAAGTCTTGCCCCAGGTTCACTTCTATAGACGCATAGGATTTGCTGTCCTTTGGAGAAAGGGCCTGAACTTTTAAGGAGGGGGGCTGTGCCGTGGGAACATGTAGAGCACAGGCAAAGGGAGGAACTGTCAGAGAATGCTCACGGTTTTTTTAAGGTCACGAGGACATCAGCTTCCTAAGTGCCTGAAGCCATATGCCTGGTCTGGGTGCAGATCTGCCAGTTAAAACCCTGAAGTGAGGTAGCAGTTGGACTGGATGGTGCTTAATCACAGACTGGCTCCATGTGCCCTCTGTGACTTGGAAAGACATGGCTTATCCCTTCTAGAGAATGTCTTCAGGTAAGAATTTATCTCCTTCTTCCTTGTGCAGAGACGGAAGCATTTGGGTCAGTCCAATAGCTCCAGTGAGCTGATAGATCATATATCCAGCAGTATGTGGATTTTGGTAATGGAAAGTCTTCACTGAGGACTGTCCCTGAGCTCCGGTAGCCCATATGTGTACTTTATTGCTCTGCACTGTCAGAGCAGCCTCTTGGGGCGTTCGCAGAGCAGAAGTCTAGCATAAATAGCAATTTCAGTTCCAAAATAATATAAAAAGAACTTTCTTCAGTGTTGAAATAGGTAATGGACAGGAGCCATAAGTTCACCTTCTTCTGGGCATGCCACCCTATGGAAAAATTCGATTTTATGAGTAGTGGCACAGATGCCATTAAGAAGCCAATGAACACCAAGGTAATCAGCACAGTTTTCACTATGTTTTTTTAGTAACACCTGAAGTTGTCCCACTTCATGGAAATGATCATACCAGTTCCAAGTTTTTTGTTTCATCCTATAAAAAGATGGTTTTACAAAGCTACAGCACTTCATGCTGTAAAATACACGTTTCATTAGAATGTATCCTCATTGAGTTTTTCGCTGGTAGCATTTGCACAGAACTTATTAAATGAAACTGTAAAAGCTGTTTTTTTGTTTATACAAACATGAAACTCTTATTATTTATCTATATGTATTTTTTAACAAGACTTTTTCATTGAACCAAACCTTATGAAAGAAATTATATTTTGGAGTGCAATAAATGTCTCCATCCCTTTTCATCAACAAGAGCTGCCTATGGTCTGGTGACCTAAGCCTGGTTACTCAAGTCAGAGCTCAATGTTTAATGCAGTAGTACAACCACAATATGTAGTTCCACAACTCCTTTTAAGCTCTTGCATAATTAGCTTCCATGAATTAGTTAATGAATTAGCTTCCATTAATACCTCACCTCTACAGTTACAGAGGTCACCTTCAAATGCAGAGGAGTTTCCGAGCAGTAATTCTAAGAGATAGGAACCGTCCTCATTAATAGTTGTAGATGTTAACTCTGAAGCTTAACAAAAGCTATTAAAATTTGAACAGTAATATCAAATTACTTTTTACCTGTCACTTTCAGAAAAGTGAAAGTTCTCCCTAACATGATCACAGCTGTATCCAGGATATATTTAAAACCATTCAGTTCCTTACTGACTGCGGCAGGTTGCAAACACCATGGCCAAAATCTGTGCCAGCTTTCTACAACGTAATTGCTTTTTTTGGGTAATAAAACTATCAGCACAGAGCCTAATGTGGCAAAAGTGAGAGGGAGTGGGATCTGGAGGCTGTGCTGCACACAGCTTAGTCTCACATGAGGTGGAGAGCTGCCCTGTTGGGATCACATGGAGCCGGGCAAGGGCAGCCCTGGGTTTTCTAGAGGGAACTGTTAGGCTGACATAGGAGGTGAGTCCTCTGCCATATGTGCCTTCACTTCTGCGGTGGGCATCATTCATAAGCTCAGAACTCGAAACAGTCGCTCAGAGCTCTCTTTTTGCTTGAGAAAGAGGTGTGGTGTCAGTCCCAGTGTAGCTAGGGGTAGAATGTTAAAAAGAAAAAAAAAAAAGTGAAGAAAAATTTAAAAATCATTTTCTTCCTATATCTGACCAATGCATAACGTGCTTGGCTATTTTACTGTAAAACAACTAGGATTTTTGCGTCTGAAAAGAGAGATTGTAAGACAGGCTTTCCGGGAGAAAGCCTAGTTTATAAAATTCTTTTTAAAATACAATAACCAGAGAAAAAGACCCTTAGGATGGAAATGGGAACTCTCTGTAAAGACTTCATGCTGATCAGCGCCGACAAGATGTAAAAAAAAAATACCGGTGACAGAAAGATCACTTCATTTGCAAGTATAGTAGTCTCTAAGAGAGGTGTTCATGCAGCCAAAGACATTACTCTCCTTGCCACTCATTAGCGCACGGTTAGTGTAAGGGACGTTACGATCGCGCAGACGGTAAATGAAGAAGCACGTAACTAACCTGCGGCACTTTGAGAGTTCGTATTGAAGACTCGGCCTCCTGGGGAAACAGCACAATACCTTGAGATGCACGATAAAACATTTATAACCTCCCTTTTAAAAGGCTTCCAGAGGGGAAGTTTCAGCATTTCCATTTTGTTGCAGAATGCTTCGCTGGAGGAAAGGGGCAAGCAGAGAAAGTTAGCATCTTGCCTTAGGGTTTTTTGTTTGCTATCAGCTTTCTTGGTCATTTCTACAAACTAAAATATTTCAAGGCGATAAAATATGTAGAAACAGTCATTCCCATATAAAACAGGAATGGAAGATATATTGTTAAAAGTATTTTTAAAACTTTATCATACGCAGCTCTCTCTAAGTTTCAAACTGTGCAGTGCAACCGCCAGACAAAGCCTCGTGTTTCAAGTGCACAGCCTACTGACATGTAAACAAGCAGTTAGAACATCTAATACACCTTTGTAGCCATGAAAGGATCTGTTTTCATTTCTTTTCCAGTAAAATCTGTATTTAAACAGTTAAATAACATACACAGCACATGAATTTCCTCACTTGGAACTGAAATCTGTGACACATGACACTTTATTTAATTTTGCCAGGAAAAGTCAATCAAAGCTAGTAAAACAGTGTAAAAGTAAAAAAAAAAAAAAGCCTAATAGAAAAAAGAGTTACTTTCATTTAGTTCCACCTCTTAATCCGTCATCCTGAGGACAGAGTTTCATATCCCATTCTAATTTATGCTGAGTTTTACCATCTGAAGACACGTATTTAAAAGGAATAGTTTTAAAAGAGAAATCCCATTTTAATTACATTTTAATCCTCCCTCAGAGGTGCTGCATTCTATTTATTTGATTAGCTGATGGCTGTTCCTCTTGCGTACTCACAAATGCAATTTTTTTGGTATAATCGGGCAATGCCAGTTATACAAATCACATAGGTAGATACATACATTGAACAGAGCATAAACCAAAAATCCTTCCTCTCCCTCTAGCCTGCGCTTGTTCTTTCTAAGAACAAGTTATCATTACTCTGAGCCGCATTTGCGCATCCTACCTCTGCAGAGAGGAGAAGGGTCACAACAAGGAGACGTTCTAACCACCACTTGTCTCCCTTTCATACCAGAAATCATTTTTAATGAGCACATTCGCTCGTTTCGGGGCAATCCCCGCCATATCGCATCACTTGGAGCCAGAACACCTGGGAGTCTTCAGGAAGGCTGTGTGCGCTGCGAGCAGACCAAAAATAGGCCTGCGAAAGATCCCATGATAAATTGCTAGCTGGTGTGAGTCACCTTTGAAACATGAACTGGTGTGCTTTTTTATTCCGATTGCAACGTTTGTATGAGGATGTTCAGTAAACCCAGCTATAAAAATTTATGGCCAGTTTGAGCATGTACAAAAGAAGCGAGTTTGTGTGTTTCCTGATGCAGATAGTGATGGAAATTAAGAGCATGCAGTACTCCAAGTACAAAAACCCACAGAGCTTTATTTAAAGTGACCTGCCACCGTCCCCCTACATATTTCTATCGAGGCATTGGCCACTGCACTGCACAGTGAACTGCTTCAGCTTAAAAAAATAACATAGGCGATATTTCTTATATTCATAAACACAAGCTATAATGTTTGATGCTGCTGGGAATTTGAGCCAGAAAAATCTCAACAAAAAGCTAGAAACATTCCATTCTGCTCTCCCTGTAACACAGGTTGAAGACCCACAGTTCCCAACCCGCCTGTTAATTCAGGATCCTTTTACACCCAGAAGTCAACCTTTAATTTCCCCCCAGAAGTTTGTAGGTCCAAACAGCGTACCAGCGGGAATGCCCGATCCCAGCCCAGAGGAGCCCTACTGCCCATGTTGCAGCGGAGACCGGCTGGTGCTGGTGCAGCGGCGAGAGATTTCCTATACTTAATCAGTCTTGTTCTTTTGGTACCTCATGGAGAAAATTAGCCCCGTTGCATGGATTTTCCTCTTACTCCCTCCAATTCTCTTCTACACTCATCACAGCAGCAAGGCGAGCCTGCTGCTGCAGCATAAGACCCATATGCTGTGTTTCTCATGAAGAATGAAAAAAAAAGGTGGAATTTATCATTCCTGTGAAGTAACGTCTGTTTTACTATCACCTCTAACCCAGCAAACCCAGTAGTCTTCGAAAGCAGAGTACACCACCCTTCCTGAGGGCATAGCTCATTTCCCAGCGGTGACAGAAATGCCCAAGGAAAGATTTGCTGAGCAGCAGCTGAGCAGGACGCGGTACAGGAAACCTTAGTATTAGGCAGCGCTTCTGCTCCATCTCAGACGAAATAAATGTAGCAGAAACACGAACAAACTTGATTTTATCCTGCCCATCCTTCTAACTGAAGAAATGGAGTTTGGAGGCCTTACATCTCTTCTCCAGAGTCACCAAACTGGGATGTGATACCTCAGTCCCTTTCAATAAAAAGCGGCATGGCAGTAGAGGAACTTCAGAGCAGCTCAGGCAGCCCCGATCTTCATTTACTGCGCTATTTTTTTGTGCAGTGATGAGTTCCCTCCCACTGGTTATTTTGAATGTATTTCAGTATTAATCCGTTTTATATAAGGTAAAGTACATATTCCTCAAAAGAATCAAGAGCAGTAGCAAAGCTAGTCATGTTTGATAGTGAGGAGAGAGAAATCACAAACTGGGATTCAGAAGGAGAAATCTATTGCTACTTGATAATGACTTGCTGTTTCCTCTCTTAGTCTGAGGATCCCAATCTAGATACCCTTTGGTTGCATGAACAGCCTATCGATTCAAAGATTAACTGTTTCAAATGAGATATCAAAGCAAAGATAAAGCAGCCGTAAGGTAAAAATTACGATATAACTAATGCAGGTCTGAAAAAGCAAGAGCAAAACAAAAAACCAAACCAAACCAAACCAAACTTTCCTGGGACTTCAATAATATGGATTAAAAAACTTGACCCTTCTAAACCTGAAGATATGGTTGCATTTGCAATAATTTTCTACAATCTTTGAGTCATTCATGTATTAAATTTTGGAGTGGAGACATCAAAGAGCGTAGACCCAAGGGAATCTTCAAGTTGCTCTGGGAATTTGAGACAACATCTGAACTCCTCTTGGAGCCTAGTGCTCTGTAATAAATGTAACTGCTGGATTATTCATCAAAAGGGTATATATTCTCATAAATGGTAAGCAACAGCTGAGGAAGTGACTGGAAGACTATTTTCTAGGAAGCCTGGTGAGGGATGCTCAAAATGTCATTGTTTGAACTGTCTGAGAGAGATACAGCTGCTCTGATTCAGCAGCCTTAGGACAACGCACTCAACTCCGAGTGTTTTCCTCCACTCACGTGGGCTTTATCCTTATCCCTGATGCTTAGAGATGGGTGATGTGCAGCAGATACCACCCTGTCTTATTTTTTAGCCAAGGAGTGGCATTTGACAAAAAGTAGCCTGCACCACAATGCCAGGAGGCATCACGCGGAGGCAAGGCACAGGTGATGGACCACGCTGAGCAGGGCAGTGGTTCCCAGCAGGTTCCTCCAAGCCCATTGCAGATGGCTGGTGCGTGAGCCATCGGCCCAGGGAGGCGAGCTCCTGCTGGTCGGCTGAGCTGTGGTGGCCCGCGAGAGCACCTGCAGGAAGGAAGCGAGGGCCAGGAACTGCTGCTTCATCCAGAGCTGTCGATGGGTAGGATATTACCCAAAAGGAAGCAACAGCTTCCAGCCTTGAATCTCGTTGCTCACGTTTTTTTCGCCGTCTTTTGAGCACCCTCCAGCTCTAACCGAGAGCTGCTACCTAGAGAGTCGGGGGCCTGGCTGCTGTGTTAAAGAAAATGCCAAATCCTGAATGCGATGCCTCTTTCTGCAGGTATTGAGAAATGCCTAAAATCAATGCAGTGGTCCTGAAAAACATTTCAATGTTTTACCCATTTCAAGGATGGGAAAAGGAGTACTGGGGCTCATACTGATATGCAAGAAAAGGGAAGAAATGTGGGATATCTGTATCCAGATCCGTCCCCAGAAGGTATGACAACAGTTATTTTTACTTGCCTTGAGACTGTGAGGAAGGATAAGGTCTTGTTCCTTCTAACATCTAACAGGGGAGAGACCAGAGCAGACGTGCCAAAGAAACTACAATATCCATATGAGGAACTGCACACATTGCTGGAGATGTGCATAATTAATCTCTTACAGCAAGCAAGTGGTGGGAAACAGGTGACTGGAGGCACCATAGCTTATATTATTCTCTTTCTAGAAGGTAATTGCCTACAATACCAGAAGAAATGTATCACAGGAAGTAATGGTGAAGAGCTGTTTAGTTGTCTGATTAATTATTTTAATAATGCACAACCTTAGGTAGATTATTCTGAGAATCCATCAGAAATGCCTATAAATTGCCCATTGGCAGTCAGAAAAAAAAGATGAAGAGGCAATTTCTACTCTGTTTCTATCAGTCTTTTTGCAGTGATTTTCCCTGCCTTTGTATGCAGGCAGTGCTCTGAGAAGGGAGGTGGGAGCTAATATTTCTTCAACCACTTGTGGCATCTTTGTTATCCGCTAGCTATTTTAGACGTCTCATCATATTAACAGGGATGGACACCCTCAGAGGGCAGCTCTGAGCATCTGAACTTTTGCTCTCTGTGGCTACATCTCCATTGCTAGAGGCTTTTTTCCAGAAGACCAGTGCTTGTTCTCAAAGCCAAACCAGGGTATGAGGTGGCTGGTGCCCTAACTGCTTGGGACTGGCTCCTGCTAGAGCAGGCTGACCATAGGTTGAAGCTATGGGAACAGGTTGCACAGGGAGGTTGTGGTTGCCCCATCCCTGGAAGTGTCCAAGGCCAGGCTGGATGGGGCTTTGAGCAGCCTGGTCTGGTGGGAGGTGTCCCTGCCCAGGGCAGGGGGTTGGAACTAGATGATCTTCAAGGTCCTTTCCAACACAAACCATTCTATGATTCTATACCCGCACAGCACACTCATTTCACTGAGTGTCCTCCCTGTGCCACTCCAGCCCCAAGACCTAACATCTGCTTGTCAATCCAAAGCACCCGAAGTATTGCAACACCAAGTCCTTTGGCCACTGGTCCAAGCCCAAGCAGTAGGTGCAAGGCCTGGCCATCCATGTATTAAGCAGGGAAGTAGGCAGAGAGAGTGGCCAGTAATTTCTCTCTGTATACAATGCAGTAACAGGAGAAGAGCTGAGGAGGAAGCAGGTGCTGCCAATGTCTCAGACCCCTGTTTTAGAACAGCACCACAGCGCCCAACTTGGCCATATACAGCCTTACTGCAAACATGGTGTCTCTTCATCGTGTAAATGTGAAATAGTGCTTCTGCTGCTGGTTAAAGTGCAGCTTCCTTGTGAAAACATCCAGCTTAAGCTTGTGGCTATATATATATATCTACACACACACCCCTCTCTGTATCTATAGAAATACATCTCTAATGCAGAATTACATTTTCTTTGCTTATGTCCTGTCTGGCTGTCCTTCAGTCGTGCATTACAATGATTTCCAGATAGCAACTGGAAGGTCTGTGCTACAGTGCACAGGAAAGGTGTGTGCATAATAGTGTATTATACCAGTACCAATGTATATATATGTATATATAATGTATATGTAATACCAGTGCCAATGGTACGTGTTATACTGCCCAGGTGTGGAAAGGGGGTTGACCAGTGTTCCCAGTGCTTGCTGGGATGATGTTACAAGAGAGCTGTGAATGAATGGAGCCAAACTTGGTGGGATTTGCACCCAAACACTCTGGCCTGGAGTAGACTGTGAGATGAAATGGTCTGTTCATGGGTTTGCTTTTAGAGAGAACTAACTAGTTTGCTTCAGAAATTACCTCAGAATTAAAAAAAAGCAGACAGACATACACACACTCTCTTAAAAAAACAAACAAACAAACAAACAAACAAACAAAAAACCCCTAGTTTCCGTGTAGCATGTCTGCAAGGGTCCAGGAATGAACTGAGGAGCTAAGTGATTTAACAGCTCAGCATTCCTCACATGCCTCTCCATCTTCAGCCCCCTTTGAAGTGGAGATGTGGTCCCACAGAGTGGCAGATTGAGGAGGGTGGGTTTTAGAAACAGAACCCCCAGCTACTGAAGCTTCTGACTGTGAATGCCACAGTTTGTTTCAGTGCTCAACAAATGACATACCCGTGACATATGCTAAAAATGATGGATGGTTTCAGTAAGGCAGGGCAGCCTGAAATGCAAGCCTTGCATCCCTCAACACGGAGAAGCCACACAGGTTTGCTCTGCTTCTGGAAGGGGAGGAGGGGAAATTTCTCCACCTGTTGGGGCTCCTGCTGTTCCCTGTAGGACAATTCCATCTGAGTAAGTATCTGAAATAATACAGAAACATAATTCTCCGTTCTCTAAGCTGTGCTAAGGAGCAGTGTTTCTGATACTAAAATAGTAAAGTGGACTGTCCCAGAGCAGCAGACACCGACACCATGTTCCAGGATGTGCTCGCTCTGAGTCCCAGTGTACGGTAGAGAGTGTGAAGAGCTCGGGGAGCTTCAGAGAGACTTGGGAAGGGGTGCAAGGGCCCTGGGGCTGTGAAAGAATGGACACAAAGCTCCTGGGGGGGCCTGATGGAGAGCTTGCCCTAGGCTTCTATGTTAATTGTACACAGAACCCATCATGCTGGATGTTCACTGCTGCATCCAACCTGGCCTTGAGCGCTTCCAGGGGTGGGGTATCCACAACCACTCTGGGCAACCTGTTCCAGTGTCTCACCACCCTCAGAATGAAAAATTTCTTCCTGATATCTAATCTAAATCTACTTTCTTCTAGTTTGAAGCCATTACCCCTCATTCTATCACTACATGCCCATGTAAAAAGTCCCCCTCAATCTTTCTTGTAGGCCCTCTTCAGATACTGGAAGGCTGCTATAAGATGTCCCCGGAGCCTTCTCTCCTTCAGGCTGAACAACCCCAACTCTCTCAGCCTGTCCTCATAGGAGAGGTGCTCCAGCCCTCCTATGGAGGGGTCAGGCACAGGAACTCCAAATCAGAAGATACTCTTCTTCCCTGTTTGCTTATCAGGTAGGCTTTTTCTCAGTATGTAAGCTGGTTTTGAGCACTACTTTGAAGCCCTTCACTGCATCACTGCAGCCTAAGATCTCCTCCTGCAGCCAAGCAAGGAGGTAGTTACTTAGTTCTGCTTTCAGGCGAAGGGTTGTTGGCTCCTTCTCTGCATTCCTTATTTAGGCAAAGCTAGAGCTTTTGACTGCTTCAAACCACTTTTTTCTTTCTCAAAAAAAAAAAAAAAATTTCCCTTCTGCAGTGTTCCTATATGTTTGTGACAGCTTGAGTTCCAGGTCTCACTTTTCCAAATATATGGTAGGAAGAAAAATCACCCTCTTGAAGAAGTTGCCTACTTTGCACCAGGTCAACATTTTAACACTAATCTATGCAGCATCTGCTTAAGGTTTGCAAATTTAATTCACCAAATGATTCACTAAAGCATGTATATGGTCATTTATTATTTAATTATATTTAGGAACAAAAAATACATTGATTTCATTGCAAAATATAATATAAGAATAAAAAAAATCCCCAACAAAACAGTGTTCTAATTCAGATTATCATCCACATACAAAGTATATACAGCTTGAATTAAACTTTTTTTTTCTTTGACCAAAAAGATGGTGATCCATCTGTTACTTTGTTTATTTTTTAATGTAATAGAGGTAAAAGCTGTCTTCAGTGAAGTGAGGTAATGTCCATTAATAATTTACTTTCAATGGCTATGATATTTAAAGGTAATTATCCACTGGGCCATTTATTAGCCCTGACAGAGCGAACACAGTGTCAGGTATCA
Organism: Rhinoptilus africanus; assembly: GCA_013400135.1. NCBI lineage: Eukaryota > Metazoa > Chordata > Aves > Charadriiformes > Glareolidae > Rhinoptilus > Rhinoptilus africanus. The sequence goes on from VXBO01011998.1 coordinate 80,179, forward strand.
CTGAAGGACCTGGAGGATTAAGGCACCAACCCTGCGAACTCTGAGAGGCTTGCCAGTCAAACCAGTCTCCAGGATACAGTTAAACCAGGTCATAACCCTTTGCTTGAAGTAAACGCGTTTAAGTCTGTTCATGCTTTGGATCATTGTCTCTCTGGCTGCAGGGAAAGTGTGAGAATTAACTGGAGGAAGAGTTTTATACAAATGCAGTATACCCTTTTTTTTTTCTTGATACATCATTTAACAAATAAATGATAGTCTGTATCATTTGTCTATAAAACTGTAATTATGTACTCTGTAAGGAATTATGAAAGCTAGAAATAAAAAAAAAAACTATTAAGAGTGATGAGCTTTTTCAGTGAGGTTAAGATTTTCAATAAGCAGATACCTCAGCAATTCTTTTAAATCCTTTGGTCATGTGCAGGAAAGAAAAAAACTATTGCTTCAGATATTGGAATTATATTTGTTTATATAAAGAAGCAACTTTCCTTCCTTGTATTCTGTTTTAAAGAGAGTCATAAAATCAGATCATGCTGCTGTAACATTGTGATGCATTTTATTCATTTAATAACAATGAAATCTGTGACTTTCTGTGCATCCAAGAAAGAAAAAAAAACAACTCACCAACATTGTCTTTTCCCTAATTTAACACCTTTTCACATTGGGCTAGCTGGTAATATATTATGATTATAAGCAATGCTGCTAAAGGAGGAGAAAAATGAAAGACTGAGTATTAAATTTGATCCATGCGTCCAAGTCAATGTGGCTGCCTCATGTAGCAAATACTATTTTATTGGCATAATCCACCTCTCTCTCTGATCTGCCATATCGAACCATGCACTAGTTGACAAGTGTTCATTGGTCACATTTAACATCCTTTGTCCTGGACCAGCAAGGAGGACAAGAGTTGGGTTGGGCTGTGTTTGGAGAAGAGCCCCATTACTGACTGCTCTTGGCCAATGACTCCTTCAAGCTGCCCGTGCCGTGGTGCCTGGCTGCTTCCTGAGGGGACCAAACAGCCCAGTGGCAGCAGCACGCTCCCCAAACCAACGTGCCGACCTGTCTGTGCCCAACAGTCCAACAGAAACAACCCAACCCGGAGAAGGAGAACCGACGTACATCTCCTACTCAGCTGGTGTCTCATGAGCTGCCTCGCTGCTCCCCGTGGAGTCATCTCACTGCCGCCTCCACCACGGGATGGCCTTATCTTCCCTTTGCAGCCACCAGCTTCCCGCTCCCTCCCTGGAGGGCGAGAAGTTGGGGCAGCTCCTGCCAGCAGCACGACAGCCACTTTATTGCCACATCAACACTATAAACTGCTGGAGCAGAGCCACGGAAACTTCTTCGAAATGAGAAATGAAACTTTTCTGAGCAGAATGGGAAAAGCCAGGCACGTTCTCTGCTGCAGCTGTGTGTGTAGTGCAAACCTTGGCCCGTGGTCATGCACTGTGCAGGTAGAGCAAGCCTGAATGCCTCTAGCTCGGGGGCAAAGCTGCTTGGGCTGTGCTTAGCTTAAACTCATCCTTTTCATGATTAAAACGTGCATGTTTAGTCCTAGAAAATCCCTTCTAACCTGGCGGTAAGATCTCAGAAAGTTTTTCTTGCTGATTTTCACACTCTTCCCAGGGTAAAGAATCTGATTTCTTTTTTTCTTCCAGATCTAATTTACACTTATCTTAGAGCTACAATTTCTCATATGCAGTAAACATTCTTTCCTTCCTCACAAACTAGAGGTTCTGTGGGCTCTGCAGAGCTGGAAGAAAGTACGGACAGTATCTGAAATTCAAGAAGTGAAAACAGAGTAAAGGAACATTTTTTTTTATTAATTTTTTTTTTGAGAAAATCAATAATGTCAGATTATGACAGAAAGACCAGTATTATGAACTAATAAAACCCAGCCAGTTATTACATGACAGTTGCTGAAGGCAATTAATGTGCCCAGTACCTTCTCATCATATTTTAAAAAAATAAGCCTAATAATCGAATGTAAAGAAACATTTGCACAGAAATGACCAGAAATGCCTCAAAAATTCAGTGCAAAAGAATGATGAAAATTAATACAACCCCCTAGGTTTTACCATGAAAGTCAAAATAGCATTTAGCACTATCCGAAACTGGCAGATGCATGTACTGCAGCACTTCAGAGGTCCTGTTTCCAGATGCTGTCTCCCAGGTGGAATCTCAGCTGTCTAATAACGCAGCTGAGTCCTGCAGCCTTTGCCTCAGTGGAGGAACTAATTTGGGAATTTCATGGGGAGGAAAGGAGCCCAAGCAGTATGTAGGCTTGTAATACCTTTGAGATCTCTACCCTTTTGGTAAATATAGCTGAAATTAGCTGACATATGAACAAATATAAAGCAAGACCTGAAAAAGAGATCCTGCAAGCCCAACTTGCTTTGGAAAGTAAGCCTATAAAGGCAGAATGGACCAGTTCAGGGGTTTTTTTGCCTCCCTTACACACTTAGAAAAGCAAAGCCACACTAACCAACCAAAACCAGAAAAAGTAGCTAGGATGGCAGGTAGAAGGTGTCAGGAAAAAAACAACACACAAATGATGTAGAATTTACAAAACATTAGCCCTTGCTGTCACTCTTTAACCCCAGCAGTCCAAGCCAAATAGCATTATTTTCAATGACAGAAGCAGAGATTTCAGGACAGGAGTTCCTTCAATAAAGGCAAACTTTGGAAGGCCAAGATGCTGCTACTATGCTTCTACAGAAGGAAAAACTTCAGTACAAAACAATGATTCAAATTTATCTTTGCTGTGGCTCTCAGGTAATTCCACAGGCTCCAACAGAGTTATATCCCTCAGCCACAGATGCTTTCTGATTTTTGGTAGAAGTGCAGAATACGGAGAGATTCGCTGCACCAGGAGACCAATTTAGCCTCCAGCTTGAGATCGTGCCTAATTGCACTCAATGTTAATCATCTTTTAAAGTCTTTTGCCGAGACTGGACCTCCGTGTGTTTCAGTTTTTGGTGAGGTGGCTACTGTGCCGGTAGTAGATAGGGAATTACTATGTAGACTCAACAGCTGTTTTCAAGCATGTTTCTGAATTTGTAGCTTGGTTCACATGTCGAGCTGTTATCGGATTGCTGTGCCGTGCAAAATCAGTACAGTGTGCTTTAAATATCCAGACTGAGACAGCTACAGAAAGTGATCAGCAAATGGCATGAAGCAGATGTACAGTAGCTATAGAAACCCCAGCTTACACAAAACAAATAAGCATGGACCATTACCTACAATTTGATTCACGTTCCTTCAACTGCGTCATAACATCTGTTGTAAGGACCCTTGTAGGGAGCACTGAGAAAATATGTTGAACACAAATACTGCTGAACGAAGAATAAAGCCATTTCAGACCTAATGGTGCTAAAAGGGTATTTAAATGTGCTAATAAAGAAACTAATGAGGGATGCTGTTGGTGCCAAAGCAAAACACTAGAGAAAATTAGCTACAGCAACCTGCCTGTGGAGCAACACACATTACATTGGCACAGGCTATAGCAAGGCAGTGTCGTAATTGCTTTAAGCATCAATTCAAAAAAAGCAAACCACTGAGAATTTGGCGCTATTTTTATTACATGATGGCATACAATACCACCCTTGAAGATTTTGTTTTTTCCCCCAAAATCTGACTCTCACTTCAGCAGTAGATTTGAGATGAAAGGATTTGAAATGAGGATTGGATTTCAGCTGACCACAGCAGCTACAACCTTCTTTTCCTCTTTCTGAGCCTCCAAGGGTCCACCAATAAAATATCGGTCTTGTTTCAAGAAAGAAAAAATAAAAAAACCCCCCATAGGCAGGAGATGTAAAAGCAGACATCAGAAGTAATGAGGTATTATGTCTCTCTTCTAAGGCACTAATTAAATTCTCAGAGCTCACCCCTTCGGGTTCTCTTTGCTTTAACTGTAGATCTGGTGGGATGATGCACTCTGATGTCGGGAAGGTGCTTTCAGACTCTAAGTCAAGATGCTGAATTTGAAAGGTAGATAAATGCAGGAGAAAGCAAAGAGAAAAGTGATTTGGGAGCCAATACCTTGGGTGGTCGTGAGGCTTTGTCCACTGACAGACCCACAGCCTTTCTCAAGAACAAGTGAGAGGAGTGAGTAGCCACTGGTCAGTAGCAACACTGAGCCCCTAGTCTGAAAAATGTTCTAATTACTCCCTGGAAAAGTACATTGCACCTGTATTTGGTAAAGAGGTTTGGCTGACTGTGCCATTAACTGCAGTCAACCCACTGTTAGCATCTCTGCCCGCCTTTTCAAGTGGATCCTTTATAAAGGATTGAAAATGAAAGCTAGGAAGGATGAGCAACCACAGGCACTCTAAATCTTCAAGTCTTCATGCATCAAGCAGCAAAACAATAAATTAATACAGGAGGATTAACTAGTTTCATACTAAAATATATCAGGCAGATGGCTCCACTGCGTGACCTCTTGCAGATCCTACACTAAGTCATCCCTTGAAGACAACCATCAAATGTCAAGTGTTTATGCAAAGGCCAATGTTAGATTCTAGACTATACTGCTTTAGTTTGTAATACTGTCAGGTTTATGATGGATAATACTGATGTTCATTGCATTGTTTAGGAGTTCACTATGGTAATGCCCAGCTAAAATGTCTTACGATAGCGTCCAGAGGCTTCATTGCACGCAGTGCTACACAAATATATAGAAAAGAGACAGCCCTTGTCCTCGAGATGTTGCAGTTGCAATAGATGAGAGAAAAGGACTGTAGAGAGGAAGGGCTGTTAAGCATGTTTTACAGATGAAAAACTGACATACAGGGAGATCAAGACTTCAAAACACAGAAGCTACAAGTTCACTTAAATGAGTATTCCTGCTCTTTCTCCAGAAAGTATGCTCTGAGTCTGTCAATTACTCATAAAACTAAACTAAGAAGAATTTGTTTTTTCCAGGATTTGAGTCTGAGAAATCTTTCCAACGGCTGTGACAAAGTTTAGGTATTCACAGACCATTTCACAAGAATACTGGTAAGAGTTGTAGGAATAACCACTCAGTATAATGCTCTGCCAGTATGCAAGATGCTAAGTCAATCTCCTTCAAGGAGCATGGGGCCTCTTTTTCCTAGAACCATCATCTGTAATAGTGGTTACTAACCTATCTTTTTGTCCAGTGGGGTATTCTGCAATAACAGCCTCAAATATGGTGTCTAAGGATTTGATTGGTACCTGACAAGCAGGCGTATGCCAGGTTAGAAGCATGGCACGTGGGGCATTTCCTTTTCCCTAAAGATTATTGAATAATATTCCTCAAATAAGTCACTCGATGCATTTAATGATATTTTTTTCCCATACATTATTCATTTTTTCATTACTTTCACATCTTATGGAAGGAAAATTTCCCCCAGAAGTTTTAATAAAGTATTTGCAATTTAGTACATTTCATTATTCATTGAGCTCCAACTTGCACTTTCTTTTTCATAAACATAGTTCATCAAAAACAAGAGTTTGAGAAGAAGAAGGTGGGCAGTGATATAACAGGCGCGTAACGGAGCTAAAGAAAAAAAAAATCCACAGATTTTTGTGTTTTACCACTTGGAAGGTAGGAATCAGAAGGAGAATGACATGAGTTTCTTTGTGAACAAATATCAAGTGTGCAGCGGAAGGTAATGATGGAGAGCACTCCCAGGGCTGCCACTAGAAAAGTGAAAATAGCTACGTTATACGAGCCTCTCTGACAGAGCAGGACACACTGAACTATGCAGGCTTCCTAATCCTTTTTAAATTATTTGGTACTGGTTTTGTATCACCTTGTATACCTTTCTGGTGAGTGGCTGGAAAAGGTCACTCGTGCATCATGAAGTACCGAGAGGCATCTGAGCACAGCTGGTCGCCAGAATTTAACGAGGTGATCCAGCCTGTGCATGTCCCTGTAACATGTCACAGCAATGATAATGAAAAGCACATGTATTATCCTATTCTTTTCTTCTTCCCTTGATAGATGTAGGAGTTAAAAATGGGATAGATAAGCTAATAGGAGGAAGAGGAAGGAAAGTTAATGGTTCATCCCATGTTTCCCATTCTGTAAGTAACAAGATGTCATTTTCAAGATATCTTGTCTCTGGTTATCTGAATGCATGCACTGAATCACTGACCTGCTGGGAATTTAACAAGCGAAATCCAAGTTTAAACTGCGGCTCTAAGCCCAATTTCCATATTTTCCCAAGGGTGGGCTGTCAGCTCTTACTGTATATAATACTTTCCACATTACAAGTGTTGCATTAGGCCTAATGCATCTTCCCTGCCTGAAACCTGTCTGATTGGTGTTGACTAGAAAGTTCCACATGAAAATCTGTAGTGAGCAAGTTAGAGGGAAATGATGTTAAAAACAAGCAGAAAATTGTTTAAACTCTATTTTACTTTATTTATTATGGAACATTAAAAACGTGCCAGAAGACAAAACACTACCTCACCAGTCCTGTACAGGAACTTCCAGAGTAGGAATCACAGGGTTGTTTTCCAAGCTGCCTGTTCAAACAGGGTTACCTGGAGCCAGTTTGAAAAGGGTCATGTCCAGCGAGGTTTGAGTACCATCAAGGGTGGAGACTCCACAACCTATCTAGGCAACCTGTTCCAGTGTTTCACCATCCTCACAGAAAAAAAAAAAAAAAAAGAAAAAAAAAAAAGCTTTTTCTTACATTCAGATAGAATTTCCTGTACTTCAGTTTGTGCCCATTGTCTATCCTGTCACTAGACACACTGAAAAAGTCTGGCTCCATCGTTTTTAATGCCTCCCATTTTATACACATTGTTAAGATCTCTCTGAGCCTTCTTGTCTCTGGGCTGAACAGACCCAGCTCTCTCAGCCTCTTTACATGTCAGATGCTCCAAGCCCTTCACCATCCTTATGGCCCTTGTCTGGACTTTCTCCAGCATGTTCGTGTCTGTTGTGCTGGGAAGCCCAGAACTGGACCCAGCTCTCCAGATGTATCTCACTATTGGAAATGCTTCTCCTAATACAAATTACGAGGCTGTTGTCCATCCTTGCTGTGAGGAGGCACTGCTGGCTCATGGTCAACTGACTGTCTACCAAGACCCCCAGGCCTTTTTATACCAGGCTGCCTTCCAGAGAGTTGGCCCCCGGCCTGCACTAATACACTGTGTTATTCCTCCCCAGGTGCAGGACTTTGCATTTGCCCCTCTTGAACTTCATGAGATTCTTCTCAGCCCATTTCTCCAGCCTGTTAAGGTCCCTCTGAATGGCAGCACAACTCTAAATTAAGAGTCAGTTTCTCAAGAAGACCCATGAGCATGGCAGTTAAACCCTTTAGATTCCATCCGAATTTGTAGAAGCTTCTCAGCCAAGGCAGGTGATTGTTTATGTTTTTGTGTCTACCTAGAAATGAGAGCGCTTAACTGAATGTGTATTCACTTGGGGTAGAGCCTCTCAAAGTTCTTCTATACCTGCTCCTTATTCCTTATTTTAACCCAAGACTCAGCCACCAGAAGCAGGTGCAATCAAAATATCATTTAAAAAATCATATAAAGAGGATCAGATAAGCACTGAAAAAGCCAAAACTCCTCAGTGTGTGCAACATAGAAGGAATCTATCTAATTAAAAAAAAAAAAATCTGCTTTTCTCCTCAGAGGGTGACATTTTCTCAGGAAAACATCATCTAGCATGCCAGCTGAGTTAGAGGTACTACACATTATCATTAGTGTGCAATATTTTTGTCCTCCTACCTGACACTGAGAAAAAATGGCAGAGAAAAAAAACGCTAATGGGCAGAGAGACACCAATACTAGTTAAAAAAATTGCCTGTAAAAAAATCAAGTAAAAAGGGGGAACAAATTTTCATTTCCATGACAGTAGTTATTTAAAAAATATAACCATGTAAAAATGTGGAAGTGAATATGAAACACCTGAAATAAATTAGTTGGCCCTATGTAGTTCTCTGGGCCAGTTAGTCATGTGTAGGAAACTGGAACGTCGGCACATTTATATGCAGTGGTAATTATTTCTTATAAGGTCAAATCCAAATTACGTTCAATTTCCAGACTCCATAATTCTTTCCTCCAAGAATCTCGGGGAACATGCGGCTTAGTTGATGTCGCTTTAGAAGCAGACTTCGTAGTGGTGTTCATCATCTGTAATTTAAGTCATTTTGCGGAGAAATCTGCAAAAGTTTGTCTGCCAAAAAGTATATCCACCATGTAAAGTCGTTCTGCCTACTGCAGACTTTCACATATTTGACTTCATTGTGGCTGTCTGCATTCTTAAGGCTTTACATATACTTAATTTAGAGTTGATTTAAATGAGTTTACAAAGGGAATCATGGGCTCCTGTTACCTTCACCTCTGTTTTCTAAACTAGATGCTAGCAGCACCTCAAATTTAAGGCCTGATCTTATCAATTGCTCCATACTGTTACCTTCATAGGACCTGCTGATAACAATAATGCAGACATGTATCCTCAGGAAAAATACATGAAAAGGAAGAATAGATTTTGCATAACTCTACACTTAGCTCAGACTTTTCAGCCTTTTGAAGGAAAACTTGTTAATATTTTTCAGACTATAAATGGTAGAAGAATGAAGCTTCTGAAATCCATTTGTATATTTCTTGGAAATTTTGTAATATCTAATGGTGTATGAGATATGCTGTTACCCAAAGAAAAACAATTTTAAAAAAGCACTTGTCTGTGGAAAGAAGTAGAATTGCTTTCTGGAGACACAGACACAGTATATCATCCTGAACTCATCTTGAGTTCACTCTGTTCTGCTTCTCACTAACTTGCATATTTCCCATGGAAGATTTATGGTTTAAACACATTTACGGGCCAGAAAAGTTAAGTCAGTGTGTTCTGTATCACATACCTTATGTGTTTTCAGTCTGGTTTCCCAGGGGAATGCAGCTTACGTGATCTTGCTGTCTCTGTCCATCCATCTATCATGTGCTGACTACAAGCCAATCTGACAGAAAGGTAAGATATCATTGACAAATAATTTCCTACAAACTTCATGAAAGGCTGTGGCCCCATAGATGAGAGAGATCTAAATTAATGTCCTGCACTGAGGGAAAGGTTGCAGAGTGACTCTAACAGCAATTGACTGCAACCTGGTCAGAACAAATTTGTCATGTGCGTTGGCTCTTTGATGGGTCAGCACACATGCAACTCACGCACAGCCGCCTAGCCACAGAGAAAGGGACACGACCGAGACATAGGCATGTCATGAGCATGGAATGATGGACCATTCTGGGTCCCCTCCTTGCCCAAAGGAAGAGGGAAAATGTAGATAACACAGGAGAATCCAGGCAATGACCCAGGAGGACAGCTGGTGGGTTATTGTGGCAGGGGGTAAGGGACGTGCCAGGGTATTGTGAGGAAATGAAACAATGCAGAAAACAAATCCCTACGATGCCATCTGCATTAGTTCCCCTGAGTTCTGAGGCAATTTCTTTGCTTGGAATAATAATGGGAATTACTCTTGTGTTTGCTGTTTTAATATGACATTCTTGAGTGTGTCATGGCACAATCCAGAACGATTGGGTCTATTAGCATGAATTTTGCTGAAGGACTTGAAATGCTGAGCTTGGAACCAATATTAGATTCAAGCCTCTTGAGGGGAAATAGAGCCACGTTTGAAAATGTATTTATATGCGCTATTTATTTATTTATTATGCTGTAGTTTCTCAGACACATTTCCTCACACAGTCACTGTTGAAAAAAAAATCAAAAAACAAACAACAAAATCACATTTGGTATTTTACAGATAAAGAAATAGGAGCAAGATCTGTAGAAAGTGTATCATTCTAGAACCTTAGTGACTGAAAAGATTTAATACTCCTATTAGCAACAACAAATAAAAAGGGATTATATTAAGCCAAATAACTTGTGTTCTACTAAAGCATATCTTCCATCCAGTCATAATTTGAAGTTATCTAAAAATTAAGAATCTGCTACCAACGCTGGTAATTTGTTTCTCATTGATTATAAATAATGAATGTTCTTAATTTCTCATTTGTATTTAACAAGGCTGAGCTTACAGCCATTAGTTCTTTTTATGCCTTTGTCTGTTAGGATGAAGAACCTCTTAGGGCCCATATTTTGTCTCCTCAAAGTATACTGTAATCATGTCATTTCCAAGTTTTCTTTTGATAAACTAAACAGATTGAGTCTGTAACTATGACTGTCTTGCTCTTAAATCATTCCATGGCCCTCTTCTGACCAGCTGCCAACTTTTCAACATCCTGTAAACAAGGGTGGGACCTATCCCACCAGACAACAAATCTCTAGAAGGTTCCCTTTATAATCAGTTTCTGCTAGCAGATAATTCACCTCAATCCAGCTTGCATATCCATTTCTGGATGAGATTGATCTCTCCTAAGCTAGTGCTGATGGATCCCAGTCTGTACTTCAATGCTGAGCTTATCAGATGTGTGCTGAGGTAAAACTACGTCCTACCACGACTCACGACCTCTGCTTGCATAGTCAAGGGCTGCTTTAATCATTTAAGCTCCAGGACCACTCTGAAATTTCATACTGAAAAGTCTGTTCCCTCTGAGCCCTAAATCCTCCTCAGAATTGTGTATTCAGGATTCAGTACCCGTCCCTATGACTTTTTGTCAAGTTAGTTGCCGCCATCTGAAGGGTTTTCAAAAAATTCAGCTGTATTGTGGCACTGAGCTACGTAACAGGCATACATGCCACCCACAAAACCAGATGCAAACCAAACAGAATGCTGCAACAAAGTGTGGATCCAAAAATAACAAAAGACAGGTTATTCTCAGACATGAGGTAGCATGAGCTCTCCAATATGACATGCTTTGTCCTTTCATTTCCATCACAGCTTCCAACTGCTTCATTCCTTGGATAAAGACTGAGAGAGTTAACCTTTTCCTAGTGCTGTCTCCAACCAGAGCTGGAGCAGAATATTAATATTTCATCTTATGTCTATAAATTAGTATTTTTAAACAGCTTCTGCAGCTTTTGTGGGAGTTACTAAAACCAGAAAACTCCGAAGTAGAGGGAGAAGGAGTAGAATTTATCTGCCTATATTACTTCCTGCATCTGTGACTTGTGGTCAGGTATATATATTATTTCAGTTCCTCATAACTACTCGAGAGAGTGCTGCCTTACAGCCATCAGAAAAGGTAAAAAATCTCCACTTTCTGACTGTCATTCCTGTTAAAATACACTCTATCTCCCTTTATTATAACCTCAGACTTAACGAAAAGCCAGCATCTGGATTCTTTAGTCTGGCATGCTCATGAGCATGGTCAGCCCACATGCATTGAGCTGTCGTACAGCTCTTTACCTGACTTAGGTATACAAATAGACAAAGAATCCCTAAGGCTACGCTTCTTAGATATCCTTGCCCAAGGTTATATGTTTTTCTTAAACTTACATAGTTAAATGTACTCTGCTGCAGAAGAAACCTCAGTGAGAGTGAAAATGCACATGAGATCTGGGAAGGTGACAGTCCATCTTTGCTGATGTTTGAAAAAGATACGATTTCATCAGGCCTGAAATAAGGCTGTATTATGTGGTGTTTTGATTTTAAGCACCTGGTAGCACTTCTGTAAGAGCAAGTCTGTCAGCCTTTTCAATATGAAACTATAAACACTTGATAAAACAAGACCTAGGAGCTCAAATAGTGTACATAGTGTCAAGCTGGCAAGCCTAGCTAATTTTTCGCCTGTTGGTAGAGTAAGTAAATAATTTTTTTTTTCTTTTTGAATCACTCTGAAGGCAGTTTTCTTTCTGCAAAAGAAGAATGGAGACATTTAATTTGTTTCCTCATGACAGGCAAACGAATCCTTAAAATGGCAAATTCTTTTTTAAAAAAATATTTAATATATAACCATGGTGCTGTAGCTTAAATGAATCCTGTGCAACATACTTTTTTTTTTTTTTTGCCCATGTAGTTTTCCTCTTTTTTTTAATATTCTTAAATGGTTTAAAACAATATGGTTCTTTCTCTCTCTCCTTGAAATATTATTTGGTATCTGAAAAACATAGGTCATTCCAAAGCAACAACTCCTTGCCTGCTGTCACTCTCCTGGTGGTTCTCCTCTAGGTGTTCATCTCCACTCCTGCTCCGCACCATGGTACTGCCCGGTGCCCAGGGTACCCTTGGGTATTAGCCTAAATAATGCGGAGACCTTGCTAGATGCAATAGCATATGTGCAGAAGCTTAACAATCAATGAACGTGCAACATTTGCATCTGATTAGCACACTCTAGTCAGCACTAATAATGTCACTGACAGAAACAACCAGTAGGGAATTTGGGCAATTCTTTATGAAAAATACATAGTTACAGGGAAAAAGCAAGACAAAAGACTTCCTTCTCCTCTTTGTCACCTTCATCCTTGACACTGGCTGCACTGGAGACAGGCCGCATGGTGGACAATCATATGGGACCTCACCACTGCTCTTCATGGCCAGGCATTGAGGAGTTTTTCCTGTTCCTTTTCTCTCTCTCTTCTGTTTTTCAGTTTTCACAAAACTTCATTTGTGCCTTTAAAATCAACATATTCCATCAGCTACAGATGTCACTAACGAATCATTGTGCATGTGGACCAACCTCAGCATCCTCCATGCAGCTATCTCTCCCGGTATCCTGTCTTTGATGGCAGACTTGGCAAATGCCAAGAGAAGAGTGTACCAACAAGATAAACCTATAGTAGTATTTCTCCAGAATACCTTCCTAGGACAAATAATTTGTGGTTTAGGAACTTCTCTGAGACAGAAATTGTCAAGTGGTATGTTTGTAATTAGAAGTCCTTGTTGGATTTTTCTGCCACAAATATGTCCCATTGCTTTTTAGGTCCACACAGCCTTTTAGCACCTCCAAAGCACTTTGGCAAGGATTTCCACATCCCTCTGCACTGTGTGCATGACTCCCTTGTGATTCATCTGAACATGCAAACTTTTGGCTCCACCTGGTGCCCCTCATTCTTTTATTAGAAGGGACCATAAACAATAGTTTCCAGCCTTTTCCATGCCACTCCATGCTCAGCATGACCCTTTGGCTGTTTCTTCTCCAGGCTGCAAAGCCCCAGCCATGCAAGGCTAAAGGTGCATATCTCATGGAAGAAGAGTGGGAGTGGGGAATTTCTGCTCAAGTCACATCATTAATAATGGGCACATTTCTGAAGGGCTGTGAGATTCTACAAACAAAACAAGGTTCAGCATTTTAGACTAGGATTTGAAACACGCAGTCTACCCCAGCACAGTGCAGGACCACACAAAACAGCATGATTCGCACCACTGTTTGCAGGACAATGAATAGATGTACATGGACATCCATGTAAAAGCACACAGTGGGATTGAAATGTTCATCATCTCCTCTCCCAACTTACTGAGAAACACATTTTCATTTCCAAGAATAAAGAGCAAGGCCCTAGAAATTAAGTTTGATTAGCAAAGACCTCTATAAGTTGATCCCAGCACAGAGGATCAATCAGCTAAAAATTCAAAGAGTACAAACAGTATTCTTCAAAATATATATATTTCTCATGTCTGACTTGCAAGACAGGCACAATATCAAGAGCACTGGTGTGATCATCGTAAATTTTTGACATGTATCTTTAAAGGAGACAATGTACACAGAATTGTGACATTTTGATGAGGGTACCTTGCACAGATAGGAAAGGAAGATTGCCTGAGTCAGAAGACTGCCACTTGCACACAGCCCCAAATTGGAAACTGTTTTATATTTTCATTTATAGTCACATAAAGAATTCTAAACAAGCCAAACTCTTCAGTAAGAGAGAGAGGTTTTCCCTCTGGGAAAAAA
>VXBO01011998.1:93971-160787 GCA_013400135.1 Rhinoptilus africanus
AAAAAAATAATAAAAAAAATTATTTAATTATAAATAGACTGTAAAATGTAATTTTTGTTGTGGCAGAGTGGCTGAACAATAAAAGGTGATTAACTTACATTATAACATCTCATAATTGCATCTCAAACGTTGTAAGTGCGAGACTTGAACAACAGATGAGTTAAAATGCAAGTTTTACTTCTAATTTGGCTTTTGTTGGTTTAAGCCTGCCTTGTAGCAGCCCTTAAATCTATATTTTCTGGTTTAATTAACAAAAGACATAATATAGCACCTTCTACATCACGGCACGGAAATTAGTTTTGCAAACTGCAGTTATAAGTAGTTTTGTTAGGTTTGTACCATATCTCATGAATAAAAATAGCACACACTGGATACTGAGCTCTACAAACTGGCAAAAGAGTAGAAATAGACAAAAGAACGTTTACTGTCATTTAGTTTAGTCAAAACAAAATGGATTAAAGCTTTGTCCAAAGGCTAACAGATACTCAGCATCCAATGGCTCTCAGAATCAGGCCTTTATACTTTTACCAAGTTAATAGATATTTTAATCATAGAATCATAGAATGGGTGAGGTTGGAAGGGACCTTTAAGATCATCACGTCCAACCATTAACCTACCCTGACAAAAACCCCTTCTAAACCATGTCCCTAAGCCCCTCATCTACCCTTTTCTTAAACACCTCCAGGGATGGGGAATCCACCACCTCCCTGGGCAGCCTATTCCAATGTTTAATAACCCTTTCAGTGTAAAAATGTTTCCTGATATCTAATCTAAACCTGCCCTGACATAACTTGAACCCGTTTCCTCTTGTCCTATCCCTTGTCACCAGGGAGAAGAGCTCAGCCCCCATCTCTCTACACCCTCCGTTCAGGGAGTTGTAGAGGGTGATGAGGTCTCCCCTCAGCCTCCTCTTCTCCAGGCTAAACAACCCCAGTTCCCTCAGTCGTTCCTCATAAGGTAATCAAGGAGATTTACCCACTGATCAGCAGCTGCATATAAACATTCTCTCCCTTAGTCTCAGTTGTGCAGTAAACAGGTCCTAGGAGTACACATGTATTTAAAAATTTGTGTCCTAAGCAGATCCCACAAGCAACTAGCAAATGGAACATGTAGCACTGACTTTTGCTTCCATATCCACTCACATCCTGCATTGTCTCGGATCTTTAGCTGGCCCCATTTCTCAATCTGAGCTATGTATCCAAACCATCGAAGACGACATCTCATCATAGAATCATAGTATCATAGAATGGTCAGAGTTGGAAGAGACCTTAAACATCATCTAGTTCCACTCCCCCTGCCATGGGTAGGGACACCTTCCATCACGTGCAAACTAGCCAGCACAAAGCTACAAATCAACCTCTTCCTCAGTTTTTCCTTTGTGGACTTCCTAAATGCAGGCAGACAGACAGCAAAACTGAAAGTGTAGCTCACTGTTAGAGTCATCGCTCAGGTAACAGGTTTCTACCTAGAACGAGCACCCAATGGTCACAAGCACTCTCTCTTTTCCTTCCTGGGGTGTGTGTGAATGTAGTACTGTTCAGAGACCCTCTACTGGGCGAGGGGAAAGGCGCAAGGTTTTGTCCTTTCAACAAATGGAGGTTACAGCATTTTCAGAACCACAGCATAGAAAAACAGAAAAGCCACCAGAAAAACCTGAGCGCCAACAGTTTATGTGAGCAATTAGTTAAGTCACTGAGATGCTCTTCGTATACATTTCTGATGCGCTCATTACCATAATAGCACCAAAACAATTCTTTCCTTCCTTTCTTTTTACTGTTACAGTAATAATTTATTTAAAATAGGCACTACATCAGCCAATTTCTTATATTACCCCTGCTTACAAATGTTACTTCTTCAGGAAAGCAAGATCTGTAATTTAGAAAAGATTGATCTTCAGAGGATCACAGCTCCAACCACAACACTACTACATATAGAAAAACACAACCCAGCTATTTTCTGAGATGAGAAGCTGCACCCTATGGCAGACCAGGTCAACATGCATTAACTGAAATTCCAGAGTAAAGATTTTCTAAGGCTTCCACTAGGATGAACGTTTTGAACCAGCACTGTGTGTCCAGATTGCCTCTTTCTGACTTTATGCAGGAAAATTATTTTCCTACCAAGATGGGATATATGCCTCGTCAGAAAGGAGGAATCTACTTTGTATTTAAAATATAGCTGGGTTAGGGGGAGGATTCCAATGCTGTCTTGCACACCATTCCCACAGTTACCTAAGGAAATCAGGCCTAGCTTAAAATTTCATCAAAGCAGTCCACAATTGATTGCTAAAATGCACTCAGAGAGACAGAGTGGGAAGGCATTTCAAATGAGCTGCCATACGAGTCTCTCTGGTCAGTCTACTCAATATTTTAATTTATGTAGAGCTGTAAAATGGTTAATGACAAGTTATAGGGGTGGCATAAGCTGTGGAAGATCAGACCAAATTTTAAAATGATCTGGTAATGCAGTTGTCCAAAATCAACAAGACGAATTTAGCCTGTCTTTGCCTCAAATGCAATGTGAATGGTTTATTTCTGGCAAGCTATTACAGAACAAATCAAAAGGGATAACAATCAGCTAGACAGCTGTGTGTTGGTGAAGGAACTGGGTTTATAGGGGTCACAAAAGTGGTACGGAGGCAGCAATCTAGCACTGCAGAAGGAAGACAACTTTCATTTTGGGAAGCGTTACAGGAATAGGGTGTGCAATAAGACAGAGAAGATATTTCTCCTGTCATGCCGAGTGCTGGTGAAGTGTTACCTGGAGCACTGCATCCAGACCTGGATTCTGCACTTCAAGATAAGTCAGAGAAAATACAAGGAAATTTAAGCAGTAAGAGCTGTAAGAGATTTGGAAAAAAAAGATCTACAGAGAAAAAAAATCAAAAAGGACTAGGTTTATTCAGCTTGGAAAGTGAGGACTGAGAAAGAAATGGAAATCTTCCATCGTCGTAAAGATTGTTGTAAGTCATTCTTGCTAACTTTACCATATTTAGGGCAGATACTGGGGAAGACTTAGTGATGAGGGCAGAGAGAGGGTAGTCTGGTGACCCTGGGAGATTATGGAATCTCTATCAGTGCAGGACGCTCAGGTTATGTCAATATTTGCAATTCAGCAACACTAGAACATAGGCCTGGGCACTCAGTTATCCTTCCTGCAAAACTGTCCGTTGTTCTGGGTTCATCAGCACTCAGCCATACAGTTCCGAGACACAGGCTTGGAAGTTCACATGGACCAGGGACCATTTCCAACAGACAGGCTCAGTGGGAGCATCCTTCACAGCTATGTAAGAGACCTTCAAAGTTTTTATCCCTGGGCCATTTGGTCTTGGGACGAGAGAACTGTGCCAGGCACATTTAACGTATTAGTACTGCAGTCAGTCCACCAGTAAAAGTCTGTAGGGAAGTAGACCCACCTCCACAGCAGGAGGGGTTAGGAAATATCGTAATACCTTATCTAGCTCTACACACTTGCAGTCTTGTATTATGTTTACTAATGATCTTTGCTGGAATATGCAGAAAACTTTGGGCTACAGTACAATCGCAATTATATCCATTCTCCAGGACCCTTATAAAGAGGCAGTGATACTGACCTTAAAACAAAGAACACACAGATAAAAAAAAAAGCTTTTTTCCCCCTTCCCTGAGTGGTTTGTCTTGTAGATAACTCAGTAGAAATAGAAAAAGCAGGCTAATATAAATCAAGTCCAACATCTCAGCTGGAGATAAACAACTTGTATCAACTGGAAGATGCAGAACTCAATTTATTGTTATATGGCATCGCAGGAACAAGCATTAGCAAAGAGTGCAAGTATATTGCCCTTCCATCATTTAGGAATCCAGAGGGGGCTGGAGGCTCCATGCTGCAGCACAGCTCTTGAACAGCCTCTCTACAACAGCTGCGGGCCTAACTTTATCACACTTTACAAACAAAGAAGATGTCTATAATACAGTCACTGCTCCAACTGTGCCCTGACTGATAGCAGCTTAGCACAGTGTGGGCTACAGATCCTCCCAAAAGAGGTGGCCTGCTTAGTCTGCATAAGCACAGGGTTGCCCCCACTGGATTCCTGTTGTTGTGTGAGGCAGTTAACCCAATCCCAGCTCAGATAGGTCTTGGCCGCAACTCCAGTGTAAATACGGACAAAGAAGTCTCTCAGATGGCTAGATAAACCGCTGGAAAACAGCCTCTGTGATTCCTACAGGGCTTTGTTCGTGGAGGCTCAGCATCAGGAGGCATCTTTCATACTCATATGGGAAGTATTTCAGCATGATGACAAGGTTTCATTGGAAAATACTCCTCACCGCCACCACCTTTCCTGCACACACCAAAGTCTACTTCATTGCTCCCATCACATTTTGGCATCCTATTTTTTGGGGAGACAGTGGAAAGTGAGAAGATGTAGCTCACTCAGGTATGAGGAAGGTGTCATTAGGTGACCCAGAACATGGAGGACAGGGTTATGAATCTGCCCACTAATAATGAGCAAAATACAGAAGCAGAACACTGACTGGCAGGGGCGAACCCATCAAAATGGGGAAATCTTTTGGAAAGTGAATATATTCCTGCTGTGCTTTTCCCTCCCCTGATCCTTTCCATATTCATAGTCAGGCTCAGTTCAGGAATGTTATATTAAGTTATCTAATTTGATTGATTGAAAAAGTACAGAGGAAGACACTAGCTTTAGTGGAGGAAAAAACAGGTGAGGAAGAAGGTATTCAAACCTGCTTCTGAGGAGGAAGGTGACTTTGAGGAACACTTGAAGGACCTCACTCATTGTCAAGCCTCTTGCAATCTCACACCATTTGGTCTAAGTCACCTGAGAGAAAAAAACTGGTGGGTGTACAGTTTTTTTTCCTGTTCCTCCTGGACGGTCTGCTGCATAGCTTGGAATCTGTATTTTTGTAGCAAATAATGAAGTAAATTGACCCTCTGGTGCTCCGGCGTATAAGAGGAACATTCAGTACACTGCAGGACTGTAAGTCACCTCTGAGTCATCAGATCCAGACCCCTGCTATCTCCAGCAATCACTCCACATAAACCGATTCATAAATCCATCTTGTTCCGTATTAAAAATGCGGTCGTTGTTTGCCCAATTTCTAAGCCTTTTTAAGCTCTATTCTGAGGGATGGAAACTTTCTACAAACTCACTTCTTAAATTTATTCCCAGGCAGCTGTACCCTTTGGTTTCGTGGCATACAGACCCTTTATCTTAGCTCTTCACTCTGTGCAGCACTGACCCCCAGCTCCAGTCTGCATGAAAACAGCCTTTCTAGCCACATCCAAACTTTGCTTTGCCACGAATGATCAAGTCAAGGCTTTTCCAGTCTCCTCCAAGATGACAGAAAGTCTCTGACCCTTTGAGTGACCTTCCTCTGCACCTACAGCAGATGGAATCCACTTTTTTTTTTGTTTTTTTTTTTTTAATTTTAAACTAGATGACCAGAGCTGCAACCAGTTTTCCAGAGAGACGATAACAGCAGCTTGTACAATGGGTTAATACTTGTTTATTTGCAGTAGAAATATTTAATCTGGTTGGTTTTAGTCTTGTATTTGCTTTCTTCATTACAGCATCTTAATGAGTGTGATTGACCATCACATGCATGTTTTCTCTTCTCTCCTTTCCTAATGATAAATCTCAGATTTACAATGGCAGTTATTGCTATTAGTCCGTATTAAATTTTCTCCCAGTTCTGTAATTCCAATCTAAAAGTTCAGCCAAGTTCTTTTATTTGATATTCAAATCCTCATTTACAGTGCTGGTACTGCTAACCATTTTATTAGGAACAGTTTTCATTATCACATAATTTCCTTTTCCCACTGAATTCATTGATAAAACCACACTAAATACTCAAACTTAATAATATATGATGTATTTTGAAATCCAAGCTACAATACTGCATTTTCATGTTTAAAACCAGATATCCTAGATAGTTACAGTACAAACCATCATACCTTAAACCCTTATTCTATTTTTCACTTGCAGTCATATCTGATTATTCTAATAAATATCTTGCTTTCTGATCTATACAGGCTTTGTGAATGACAGCCGCATGTAAACCTTCATTTTGAAAAAAAAATAAAGAAGTTCAGTAATTTCACAAACCCTTCTACCCTAGATTGATTTGGGGATATTCTTAGCCTGCTGTATTGAAGTATTTGGTAGCAAAAGAGTTAATGTTTTACTGGGGTTTTATTTATAAATGTAGGGCCAAGTATAGCCTTTATCATAAACAAGCTGCTCTCTTAATAAAAAAAATGAGTTGAAGCTTGGTTATGGTCCGAGGTTTGCCTTTATGCCTGAGGTTAGGTACCTAGACCCGTATTTAGGTCCCTAAATAAGTGTGGCCTGAAGCACTGTATAATTCCAATCGCTGTTGATTTGACTGCAAGTCCCAGTTATTAGGTTTCCAATCCTTTCACAGGACAGGAAGATTTCATTTTGGCCAAAGCTGAAGACTGCCAGTGTTTCCATGCTCTGTGGCTCCTTGCAAAACATTTTCTCTCTCTTTACTTTTCATTCTCTTGGAGACAGGTTAGGCAAGAGGGCAACTTGCAAAACGTTTTCTCGCTCTTTGCTTTTCGTTCTCTTTTGGAGATGTGTTAGGCAAGAGGGCAACGGCGTTTTGATGCCTGGTGCCACGATGACAGGCAGACAGCCACGGGCTGCTCTGAGGATGGATGATTCATCTCCACTCAACAGAAAAAGGCCAGAGACAGCACATTGCCCTCAAAATTAAACCTCTATCGGAAGACCCCAAACAGGTGCAGAATGAGAAACATCGAAGTGCTTGCTCATGACTCTGCCTTCTCTAAGGTCATAAAGGGTTTCCCGAATACTTAGGATTAGTTTCAGTTTATCATTTCACAGCTGAGATGCGCTAGGCTTTGAGAGCTCTGTATTTTAAAAGACTTCCCTGCTCTGTCCCCAGAAAAACCTCCGAGAGATCTTTTTTCCAGCAGGACTGTAAACATGGAGACTTCATCCCGTAAGATTAGTTTCCAGCCAAACTAGAAGGTAGCCTGGGACTTCTGAGCTAACCAGAAGCCTCCGTGAGTTTCATGTGCTAATTTTCTCCTTCTGTTTTGAGCAGCATTTTAATACTGAGCTCAGCCAGAGCCAGGTGTGTGGTGGGAACCGCAACATGTTCTTTCCGCTCTTTGCTTCAAGGTGCCCTGAATCTGCTGACGGAAAATTTCCTTGTGAGATACTTTGGGCTTCACTCTAAAGTAGAAGAAGCAAAGTTTAGAAAGCAAAAGTGGCAGCAGAAATCAATGAGCTGAATTTGGAAGCAAATTTTGTACCAACTATTGTGTGCATCACTGAAGGTGTGTCCAGAGCCAGGTGGAGTAAAATTGGCAGGAAAGGGAATAGAGAGGCTGGAAACACAGTGAAACCTTGGAAGAATAATGCTCTTCATTATGAAGAGACAAGTGACTGTCAAACAAAGAGTCTGCACAGCCAAAATCCAAATCCACCTTTAGCCTACCCTGTCCTTGCTAGATTACTTTAGGAATCATAAGCAACCAGACAACAAACCAGGAGGAATCCCCCTGCAATGCACTGGAATAAAATTGGTCAGTTTTGGAGGTAATTGCCACAAACAATGCAGCCGCTGCGGCGTGGAGACACTGCAAATGGTGTGCACGTTGTGACAGCCGCGACAAAGAGCAAGGACTGTCCCCGGGCACACGTGAACTCAGCAGAGCCCTGAGAAATGGAAGAGCCCGAAGAGCTCTGGGAGCTGTGCGCTGCAGCCACATGAAGGACAGAAGGAAATGAAGGGCAAGAAAACCCTACATGCCATTTCACATTACGAATTCCCTGCACAGGCTGCGCTGGGCATGCCACATCTAAGTCTCAGCATTAAAAAAGAGCAAGGGTAGGAGGAGTTAGGGAAAGGTAGTTCTATGATTCTATATGGTTCTAAGGTTGTGTTTCTCAGTAAAAAGAGAAAAAAAAGTCACAGAAATTAGAAGCTGACATAAAGACTCTCGGCAGTGTGGTCTGAAGTATAGTTTTCAGTATCTAACATGTCCAAATGTTGACAATCTATTATCAGCCATGGGCAGCGTTCTCAGGTTGTGCTGCTCAGAGCTTAATTTTCACCAGCAAATCTCACCTCTGCCAGCTGCTTTCAGTGGTGTCTGCATCGGGAGGAATAAAAAGCTCTGCAGAGAAACATTATTTTGTCTTTCTGCTATTCTCACAGGAATATCCTTTTTTTTTTTTCAATTACAGAATAAATACCTTTATGCATCTTTTAACTAAAACTAGCTTTAGAAAAGAGGGAAATGGATACACACAGAGTATGTATATATTTTATTTGTATTGGTTTGAAGTTTTCAGTCTTGTATATTAGGATATATTATGGCTGACTAGTAGACTAAACTGCAGAATATTGAACAGAAATAGTTCTGTCTGTATGTCAACAGCATGAGCCTGCAAGCTTAATTACAGAAACAGTGTAGGTTTATAGGAGCAGTAAAAGCCTAACAAAACAATAACATGTGGAAAAGCCCAAAATTTCTCTGGCAAAATCATGGGGTCAGATTGTTTGCATAACAGATATTTACTTTCTCAGTGTCCGCCTCTGTGTACCACACCTTGTTCACCTTTATTCAGGCAGAATTTATAACAGCTTGCTTACAAAGTAATGCAAACACCAAGTGAATCAGAGCATCAGGATTTTACTGTAGGATTCTATGGCGTTACGACAAATCTGAAACTAAAAGCACCCTACCTGGTGCTTTTTCTTCTTTTTTTTTTGGGGAGAGGGGTTTTGGCTTCTCCCTGGTCTGCCAAACTGTGAGCCGCAATGCCATGTATTCCATGCCACTGCCCTGACACATCCTGTTCTGCTCTGGCTCTGACCTGCGAGGACGCAGCTCAGCTCAGAGCCACAGCACTGGTCCCTCAGCGGTGCGGCGACACGGCCCCTTTGCTTTCAAATAAGAGCCTATGGGCTAGCGCTGTCTCTAAAAAAAAAAAAATATGTGGATCTTTCATGCTGTTGCTTCTCTTCCCACTTTTCCACAGCCTAGGCTGGGCAAGGGCTGGAGCACCAGTGAAGCACCAACACTGGAGACCTTGGTCTTGGCTGAGCCTCTGTGTGCTGCTGTAATACAAATTTTCACAAGTGGTATACTCAAAAGCTATGCCAACAGCTCTGGTTTCTTCACTGGATAGTAAGGCTTGGTGCTTTGCTATAAAAGTAGTACATGTCATTTATGTATGCTATATAGTACATAGACCTATAAAACCACACAGGTTATGGGGCAGGCCCTGGGGATTCACTGTTTCAGCAGGTGAGTAGGATCTAATCCAGAACTAAAACTCAGGAAAGAGTGTGAAATCAAAGTCACATAGCCATGTATCACCTTACAGGAGAGGTTTGGACATGAGAGAAGCTAAGACGTATCTGGAGCTTATAATAACTATTTATATAGCATTGCAGACATACGAGGTGTTTTAGGATGAGGAAAGTGTGCTGAACAAATAGAGCCTCTGAAGAGGTAACCTCCAAATAGTGTAAACCAGAACAACACTAACTCTGGGGCTGGAACATGGCACTTGCCTCCCTGGAGTGGAAGATGGCACATTGGGCAGGATAAATCCATGTATTAGAATCTCATGTGTATGTTAGAAACTAATTGGATTTACCATATCAATGCCTTGCCCAGGACCCCCTGGGAAGCCAGGCTTTGGATCCAGAGCACTAAGCCAGGAACAAGATCAGCTTCATAAAGAGATGAGGTTGCACTCATTTTTGTTCAGCATTTTCCATGGGAAGATTTAATGCAGATTGATGCAAGAGGAGACGCAGAGAAATAAAACGTCTCTGAACCATGCTGGAGATTTACCTCTCCTTAAATCCTCTCTCCTCTGTCCCTAGGTAAACTGAATTTAATGCTTTCTCCCAAGCAAGGCAATCTATTATGAAGACATTAAAAGTCTAAATAACATTTTATTTTATTTTTTTAAAAGAAAGAAGATTATAAAAAATATTCCATTAGAACAAGCAGAAATGCTATCAAACCTAGAAACCTAGCAATTCATCAGCGTGATGGCCTGTTAAAGGGAACCCAGCCCAAGAAGTAGGTACTTTGGAAACACATGGGTAACGGCACCCAGGAACCATTTTTCCCTAGGTTTTCATGGTATGCCATAGCTGGCACCTCTCAAACTAAGTTAAAAAGCTGTAAATATTTTGTTGATGGAAGTTTTGGTAGGACTCAAAGTTTACTGTAGCTCACCCATGAGTCTAGGGGTTTTAGTCTTTTTTTTTTTAATACATAAACTTTAGCTCAATTTTCACCTCTTTCACCTGCAGAGTGATAAAAACCAGCTTGTTTTGTATATGCCACCAGTGGTGTGCAAGTGTGATGCCCTGCTGTGCTACTGCCCTGAGATAACGTGCTGCTAATTGGGTACCTCTGTGTCACTGTCATACATTGTTACTTACCAGCAGCAGAATCACCTGAGCTGAAACAAATATGTCTAATATCAAATTTGTCCATATTCTTGTGTAATTTCAATAACATAGAACCAGTTTTTCATAACTGCCTTGCACTACTGCAAAGTGACAATTACAGGCTTGGTAAATGTATTCTAGAACCTTTGAGGAAATAACACTAACTATTTTAAATATCAGTTGGGTCTTAATGCCCCAGAGAAGATGTCTTTGCATAACAGACATTTACCTTTATCAGTGAAATCGGTCCAACTATTTTATTTTCTCTGTGCTGGGCACACCTTTCCCATCGCTTTGTTACCACGGTGAGTAGATGCGATGTGATCCAGCTTTTCTACTTCAGGTATGTCTAGGCTTCACCATGAGGTGAGCCATGAGATTATCTAAGTAGAAAAGCCGGGTAGTTTATCCATTCACTGAGCAGGGAGAGTCTGTGGAGCAGCGTGGACAGACCCCGTATCTATTCAGCTAGTGGTCATTTCATTAGTCACATTCATAAGAAACTCATGAGAGTGTGCTCATTTCTTTACATGACTTAGCTCAGGTATTTGTAAGTCATGGAGGCACTCTTCTGAGATCATGTGTGAGACCTATCTCACTTAGGTTTCAAGAAATTAGTTGTCAAACTCTCAGCTATTTAGCCTTCCTCCCGTTATAGGCAGCTGGGAGAAGCAGGCACATCCAGGGAGATATTAATCTCATCTGGAGGCAGGTAGTTAAAGTAGGGCAGAGAGATTGCATGTGTGGGTTGCTCTTCAATGAATGTAGTGGAAGCCTAGAGCAATCAGTGGAGAATTAGATAACTAAACCTTAAATATCTGTACTGAGATGGAAATAAACTTGCCCACTATTTCTCTGTCAGCGATAAATAGCTGCTACAAGGAAAGCCGTGCTCTTGGTCATAGTTTCATGACTTGGCTTGTAAAACATGCCCTGCTCCAGGGTCTCCAACCTCCCCAGACACTCCTCAGAGTGTTACGGTGTGTAAGTAGGTCAGCACTCTTGTTAACGTTACACCACTCCAGTGATAAACCTTTTGTTTCTGCAAAAACAATGTCCAAATGCTACTTCTCTAGCATCTGCTTAGCTGTGATAGCATGAGCATGGCTTGCAGTATAATATTTGTCTGTTTTAAATAGAAGCATTAATTTATTCCCTGAGCAGGGAACCTTTGTACAGATTCACTGCTGGAAGAAAATAATAGTTGTGTAGAGGACAAATGCTTCTAAAAGGGCAGCTTGTTTCCATCTACACGCTGCCCGCAATACCTGTGTTTCTTTTCTGTTTTATAACATGAGCATTATATAAAGTAAATGTAAACTGTGAGGATTGATGGGACTTTTTGGTGTTGTTTTTATAATGTTTTTCCAAACGAGACTGTGTTTTTATGTGTGGTAAATTAATTTCAGTAAGAGGATGAGACAGAAACAATTTGGAGTCTCAAAAGATCAACATAGGAGACAAATAATTTTACACTGGTTTCTGTATCTAACTGCTCCATATGTTTGGATACAGTGATCCTAATTATAGTTTTGTCTTTATTTCTCACCCTAATTTGAAGACAGTGGCAAATGCCATTATTGTAGCCAAGTATGAGAACTTAGTTACTACAAAAAGGACGCTCTACTCAACATTTTTCAAGATATGAAGCAGCAATGTATATTCCATTTACTAAAGAAAACTTGAGATTGTTATTAATTATTAATCTTCTGTCTTATTTTCACCTTAAAATACATTAAAAGAACAGATACATTTTCTTCTTCACAAAATAAATTCTGAGAACAGGTACATTTTTTGACCACAACTTGAAACTTCTTCTTTTGAAGGTTTCAATCAATCAGAGTTGCAAGCATCAGCCATTTATGGAAATATTTGGGAAAAAATACAGAATAGTTCAAGTAATTTTGAAAAGCTAAATTTTCAAGGACAGTGTTTTTTCTGAGCTTAATGGCAAGGGAGCACAGCTTGCTGTCTTCAGTTCAACAGGACCAGCTGGCCATTTTCTCTTATATTAAGTGAATTATGGGCATATTGCAGAAATGAAGGTTGCACACAGCAGTTATCACTAATTCCCTGTTGCGTGTCAGTATACATTTCTAGATTTTGCTCGATCAACAACATTACTCCCTCACGTTGTTGTTTTTTAAGATCAGATTTGCAAAGCCAGTGTTGATCTGGCAAAATTTGGCAGCCTTAGATAACTTGGCAGATTGAGCATCTTTAACCGAAAGTTTGAAATGAGATGTGACTTTTTCTTCATTTTTTAAGTATATTAATTTCAAGTTCTTAACTTAAAAAGGCAAAGTTAATATTTTTCTGTCTTGTGATATTTGTGGCAGTATCTCAGTAAAATAAATTTTTTAAATGTATTTGAAGAATTTCTCTACACTTTTCTGAGAATTTGGATATCAGTCCAAACCTAGTAGATCACACTTTACAGTGTGAGAGACACCAGCTAAGTGGCACATTAACAAGACTGGATAATATTTGTTTTTCAGTGATACAAAGATATTTTATATTTATAAAGATATGAAGGAGACCAGATGTTCACCTGACCTTATAGACCAAGAAAGTACTCATAACAGCAATGTAATTGGTAAATATTATTCTATAATAAGGATTCATTAGGACCTCTGCACATTTCCCACACATTGCTCTTTTTAAAATGGAAGGATCTGAAATTGCTGAAATGATTTATCATGCAAAAGGTAATATGGTTTTTGTGTTGTTTTATTTATTGTGTTCCTTGGGCATAAAAAAAGAGTTAGATTTGAAAGATAATCTTGATATATACGTACCGCAACTTGTTTTGAAATTCATGAGTACAGCACTTTTTGCACCCATGAAATTCAGACTATATACCAAAGTGCCTGGATTTCACTGGAAAGTGAAAATCAATGCTCATTTTCTTCAGTCTACTTTTGTTTGTTCATGTCTTGTAAAGATACCTCCACAGGGCAGAACTGGGATTATATGTCAACAGCCAGAGCAAGGGTGTTGCAAATAGACCCTGAACAGGTATATAATTACAGGCAAGCTGTAACTTTGACCTCTCTGCTTCACTCCATGTCCAAATTGCAAGCTCCAGATTGTCAGAAGAGAAGCCTGGGACCTCCAGCTAGCCAAGAAGCCTGTTAACAAACTTCTCTCCACCATGGTCAAACCTACAACCAAGTTCTCTCTTATGGCATTTCCCTGTGACTCTGCCAAGTTGTGACTTTCCTCCCCTCTCCTTCTACTGAGATAAGACATGGGTTTTGTTCCACATCATGAAAAGTGTCTTTCCAGGAGGTCTTTGGTTGAATATTTCACTTAACTGTTGATAGCCATTGAGTTTAAACATGAAAAACAAAACTAAGGCTGATATAAGATTTTCTTGGCAATACATTCCCTAAATCCATGGATAGGTACGTACAAAGTTTCTCCACACATAAAACCATCCATAATATTGTTCTAACAACACCCACAGTTCACAGTACCCACTTTTCAAAGAAACCTCAATTCCAATAAAGCCTTATTATTATTGTCTAAATAAATTCTTTCTATACAGTAGAAAAGTTTTTCAGATCTTTTCTGCACACTGTTTTTAAATCGTTCAGACCTTCCTCCACCTTCCCAGTCTGATCTTAAACTTAAAATGATTGATAGTGTTGTTCTGATGACAAATACTACAGTAATGAGCCAGGGCATGGATATTTTTCAAGTTGAAAACCAGAAAAGAATCATTAGATCCACAATAAATCAATGATTTTAACAAAAACAAAATCATGAATGAAAAGAAAGAAACAGAAGACAGTCCATCAATCTTAGTGACTGACAGCAGAAGCAGGATATAGGTACAAACTATGTATTTTATTTTTTTTTTCTATTCTGTTCTCTTATGAGAAAGCACTGTGCTTAAGCAATGTGTTATTATCTTTCAGTGATATATTATAGCAAACCATCATGCAGGAGAGGAATCCATCAGCAAACAGGAGATGGGAAATAGCAAATAGTGGATGTATTCTCAATGTTTCAGATCAAATGTGATAGAAAACTCTTGTGGGTAACAGAACTGGCCAAATATGGATATTTGTTCATATTTGAAGCAACTCTTCTCCAGCTCAACCATCATTCTTATTTGTGATGAAAGTGTTTGTCTGAACAGATATTTGGAGTATGGCTGGTCTTTGTACAAATACTCTTCTTCCTGCATGAGCAGCAGTACTGTTTGTTATTTGCTATTCAACATCTGCCCTTCTGTTTAAACTGCGCCAATTCTCTGACTGGAGGGCAAAAGAAGATTCTGGATCAGATGATCAGAGACGATGGTGAACACACAGAGATTGTGTCACTGATCACTTGCGTCCTTCAGGGAAAGAGGCAAAAGGAACATCTCCTGTGCCTGGGAAGATCATGGAACAAATCCTCTTAGAAGTTATGCTAAGGCTCATGGAAGACAGGGACATGATTCAAGACAGCCAGTATAGCTTTGCCAAGGGAAAGTCCTGCCTGGCCAACCTAGCGGCCTTCTAAGATGGAGTGAATATGTCAGTGGACAAGGAAAAAGCTATGGATGTCATCTATGTGGACTTCTGTAAGGACTTTGGCATGGTCCCCCACAACAACCTTCTCTCTAAATTGGAGAGAGAGATTTGGTGGGAGGACAGTTCAGTGGATTAGGAATTGGTTGGAGGGTAGCAATCACTGGCTGAATGTCCATATGGAGGTCAGTGGCAAGTGATGTCCCTCAGGGGTCTGAATTGGGACAACTACAATTCTATGTCTTTATCAGTGACATAGACAGCGGGATCGAGTGCACACTCAGCAAGTTGGCAGACAACACCAAGCTGTGTGGTGCTGTTGACAAACCTGAGGGACAGGATGCCATCCAGAGGGACCTGGACAAGCTTGAGAAGTGGGCCCGTGTGAACCTTATGAAGTTCAACAAGGCCAAGTGCAGAGTCCTGCACCTGGGTCAGGGCAACCCTCAGTATCAATACAGGCTGTGGGATGAAGGGATTGAGAGCAGCCCTGCCAAGAAGGTCTTGGGGATGCTGGTGGATATAAAGCTGGTCATGAGCCAGCAATGTGCGCTCACAGCCCAGAAAGCCAACTGTATTCTGGGCTGCATCAAAAGAAGCGTGGCCACCAAGTCAAGGGAGTTGATTCTGCCCCTCTACTCCACTTTGGTGAGACCCCACCTGGAGTATTGTGTCCAGCTCTGGGGCTTTCAGCACAGGGAAGACATGGACCTATTGAAATGGGTCCAGAGGAGGGCCACAAAGATGATCATATGGCTGGAGCACCTCTCCTATGAGGACAGGCTGAGAGAGTTGGGGTTATTCAACCTGGAGAAGAGAAGGCTCCGGGGAGACCTTATTGTGGCCTTTCAGTACTTAAAGGGGGCTTTTAAGAAAGATGGGGACAAACTTTTTAGCAAGGCCTGTTGCAATAGGACAAGAGGTAAGGGTTTTAAACAGAAAGAGGGTAGATTTACACTAGATATAAGAAAGATATTTTTTACAATGAGGGTCATGAAACACTGGAACAAGTTGCCCAGAGAGGTGGTAAATGCCCCATTCCTGGAAAAGTTCAAGGCCAAGCTGGATGGTGCTCTGAGAAATCTAATCTAGTTGAAGATGCTCCTGTTCATTGCAGAGGGGTTGGATGAGATGACCTTTAAAGGTCCCTTCCAAGCCAAACTATTCTATGACTCTATGAATGGAAATAGAATTATATTTTTCTATCAGTCATAAAACCTGTGATATAAAGTTAGTTTAATAAAATGAAGGACAGATCAGAAGCTGAAGGATAAATCAATAACTCACGCACATCTATTACACTGCTGTCAAGTTCTTACACCAAGAGAGGGTTATATTGAATTTTCAAAGGCAAATGGGCTTCTTGCTCTCTGCAGCCAAGGCCACTGTTCCCTCTGTCAGGGATATTGTCCAGGGTTGGATATTGAGCTCTCAGTCCCATAAAGAAGACCTCCATCACTTGAGCTGAGGGACTAACTTCCTCTCTTACAGATGATGATGACAGCAGGTGCAATAAAGGCTCTGTCAGAAATTCAGTGCTGATTCTTGTTGGGGCAAGTAAAGCTGACACTGCACCAAGCTGTTCTCCCCTCCCTCCAGCAAGCCTGTCTGCTCCATTACAGGACAGGGTGCACATCCTCAGTTCAGTCACCAGAGCTTACAGCCTGGTGGTTTAGCATGGACTACTTCTTTATATGTT
Source organism: Rhinoptilus africanus (assembly GCA_013400135.1). Classification (NCBI taxonomy): domain Eukaryota; kingdom Metazoa; phylum Chordata; class Aves; order Charadriiformes; family Glareolidae; genus Rhinoptilus; species Rhinoptilus africanus. Next base: position 110,669 of record VXBO01011998.1, read on the forward strand.
TTAGCTAAGCTACCAGACCGAGGAGGGACACCTGAGGCTCGAGTGTATGTGCTACCCTTGCTGCAAGAGGAACAGTCCACAGCCAAGGGGCACAGTAGGTGATAGCTACTGTAATAGCTCATCTCCACCGTGGCTTGCTTCAGCAGAGCACAAGTGACAGCATCTGCTCTCATCTTATTTCTTGCTCTTTTTCATTCCCCAGTGTCTGGAGTCACAGAATTAGGTGAAACAATCAAAAAACACTTCCAGAGTACGCAGAAGGTGAGAAGACATAGCAGTTGAGCAAAGGATGGCAGAAAGCTCCCAGTTTGATCCGGTCAGTCTCACAACACATTTGAGCAGCCATCTGTTCCATGCTGGAACGGATATATTGATGCAACAAGCAAAACACGTAATATTAACACACCTGAAAAGAACAGGCGAGAACGGACAGGGAATGTAGCAAACAGTGCTGGTCATCCCTGCCCCAGAAAGAGGATCTCGACGTGGGAAAGGCACAAAGAGCAGCTATTGCAGTATGAGGAACTGGGGAAACTCTTCATGTGAGACCCTCCTAAAACTGCTTGCCTTGATTACACCGGAAGAATGAAGGCTGAGAGAACAGGGATATGCTGCATATAAATACATGGCTGTAAACATCAAGGAGGTAGGAGAACTGTTTAGGTGAAAGAGAAAATACAAATTGATCACCAAGAAATTGAGCCTGGAAATGAAAAGACTGTTGGGAACTACAAGCACTTTAGATGTCTGAAGTGTGCTCAGTCTCTCTACATGATACATCAGGTGGCATGCTGTTGCTTGTGCTACAGATATCAGCGTGCAGCTGGGTGCTGGAGGGAGTTTGGGGGACAAGAATCAGCCTGGTTATCTATAGGCTTCTGGAAAGACTCAGAAGCTTATAATGGGTAACAGCAATGCCGTGTCACTGGGGGACACCTGTTCTTGTAAGGTCTTTCTAAAGCCACTTTTACAGCCCTGCTCTTCAGCTAATGCTGTGTGCCAAACTTACAGCAACCCAGCAGTTGCCTCATAACATTTTCCAGTGCACTAAGAAGTTTAAGAATCCGGTGAAGAACTAAACAGTGGGGTGGCAAATTTGGCTCTGACATTATTGCTGAATTAGGATCCCCCCAAGAGGTACTGATGTAATCACCCCAGAATTTCATCAACGGAAAAAGAACAAAATTCTGCATGTGTAGTCATACGGATTACTGTCATGCAAGAAGTATATGCAAATATCAAGTAACAAATACATCATGTAACAAATTATGTCCTCTTTAGCACTTCAATGACTTTAGTGGACAAGCCCAGGGTACAACATAATAGTGTTTAGTCTTGATTTTGGTCTTGGATAAGAAGTTATTTATAGCTACCAAAAGAGAACTTCAAATTTGTTTCAGTCCTTCAGTCTTAGAAAATCCTCACAAACAGCATTTTGGACAAGTCCACTTGTCTTACAGCCATTCCCTTATTAAGGATTCGATTCTGGTTTATAAGTTATCCTAGGTAGTTATGTAGGAGTCACTTGGAACCCGTGCTCTGCAGCACTCATGTTATTTTAATGGTCTACTTTTCAAATGCAAACCTAAAACTTGAAAAGAGGTGAATTTTCTGGCAATAGGCTTACTTTTCCCAAATGGTATTATGATAAGTAGAAATTTTTGATGGAGTTAACAATACCTTATTGAGTGCAGACATTTCAATTTACATTTTCACTTATAGAAAGATTTGCTGAAGAAGTGTAGTTTAAGGAGAGAAGCAGCTTGCTGCACTGAACTTGTAAGTAACTGAGATACAGTAAGCTAATGAAATCATGCTCTAGAATTGGCCAAATCAAGTACTGAAGTGGGTATGCTAGGAAAGCACAATATTAATACATAGGGGTGATACATTAATATATTCCACGATGTAAGAAAAATAGTCTGTCAAGTTATATCAATTCACTGGTGTGTTTAAAGTGGCTGTTAGTAAAGATAACAAAATACGGCCAAATTACATAGCTTATTTGACAGCACTGTGTTTTGCAACATTGTTGTCCAAGGCAATTCTGGTTTGTTAATTTTGAACCAGTCTCAGAGACAGAAGGTCCAAATTGCTCTTCTGGTTCCACAACTGCCCTTGACAGGAAACTATGTCATTTTACTTGTCATGAATATCTCTTTGTAAGTGACCACCTTTCCCCCCAGCTCAAAGGAAGGCTGCCAGCCTTATTCCATGAATATACTCCTCTTGATCTCGACATCCATAACAGGCTTAAGCCATAGTTGGATCCCTTTGATATTGCTGGTATCCAGGCAAATTGCTGTTCAATGAGCCTCCTGCCTGCGCAGGAGAGCTTGGGTACTTGTAGGGCTGTGTACTGAGAAAAGCAGTAAAAACTATTTGAAAATCTTATTTTGGCACTGAATCTTTTAAAGGTGTTTTTCTGGGCAGTGAGGTAATACTGTGCTGTCAAGTTGCATTATTCCTTTGCTTTAAAAACAAAGTAGGAAGTCAGAAGTAATCCCAGTACTGCAGGTGACTTTTTCAACTGGCACCTGCACTAAATTCTTTCCAAGCCTCTTACCAGCTGTGCAAAGGTAAGCAGCACCTCAGGAGAGAACACTTGTAAGAGATATTTATTAATTTATAAAAGCATTCTCCATGAAAACAAAAAAAAAAAAAAGAGAGAGAGAGAGAGTTGATTTTGTGGAATACATTTTTCAATTGTTTTAAGATGTATTTTTCAAGCCTTTTTTAGAGGCTTGTGGGTTCAGTATTACTATGCAATGTATTGAAAGTCTCTGCACAGCAGTTCCACACAGTGAGTGCCAGTGAAATTAAAACTAGGTTCTGCTGTATCTAGTTTTAAAGGGGATATGATACACGCTTGCCAGCATTTAAAATGATCTCCCACTAGTATTTGCCAGTATGTTTACCATCACATTTCCCTTTATGCTCAGAAAGGAACACTTTGTGTCTCAGGGCCGGACCCTCAGCTGAGCTAACCACTCAGTGGTAAATATTGGCAAGTGCTGACATTTGAAGTGCCACTGCTGGGGCAGTTATTTAACCAATACGGGTGAAACCTGACACCTTGTACTGGGTGCTATAGTTCAGGAACCTTTCAATGATTTTAATCCCTGTGTGTCAGGGCTGCTTTGGAAGCAGTTCACTCTGGTTTGATTTCACCGGCACACCCGCTATTACTGGCCTTGAGCATATTGTGCAGCCCATCCCTGCTCTCCAGTATCACTGAGGCATTCCTCTTTCGCTTGGCTCAGCAAAAGCCTTCTCCCCTTCTTCACTCATTAACCATTCCAACAGTCCCCACTAAATCCCCGTCCCTCAAGTTATTCCCCTCCTGAGGATCTTCTCCCAAAGCAGAAGATACTGGAACAACAGTGATGCTGTGCTTGTGACCTTGCTTAAGATGTCTGCCCTCTGGGTTTTCCCCTCTGAAAACCGAATCTCTCCTGGTCTTGTGAAGGTTAATTAATATTTGTAAAGTACTTTGTCCTTAACTAGCACAATGTGAGTACCAAGTAGTATTAAATGGTGATCAATCCTGCCCTGGTGAGGCACAAAGTAAAAGTCTGTTAGATCTTTTCCAGATATAGAATCATAGAATCACAGAATTGGTGAGGTTGGAAGGGACCTTTAAGATCATCAAGTCCAACCATCAACCCCCCCTGACAAAAACCCCTTCTAAACCATGTCCCTAAGCACCTCATCTACCCTTTTCTTAAACACCTCCAGGGATGGGGAATCCACCCCCTCCCTGGGCAGCCTATTCCAATGTTTAATAACCCTTTCAGTGTAAAAATGTTTCCTGATATCCAATCTAAACCTGCCCTGCCATAACTTGAACCCGTTTCCTCTTGTCCTACCACTTGTCACCAGGGAGAAGAGGTATGAAACATTAAGTCTCTCTTTTACCTAGTGAGTGGGACAGAAGTGCCCTCTTAAAACTCCTGTTTCTCCTAGGAGAAAACACAAGTGATCAGCTAGCTGCCAGCACTGAGGCCAGGAAGGGCCTCCAAATAAAGAAGAGTCAGTTACTAAAAGCCTCTTCATCCATCCCCTCGCAGCGAGTTGGTAGGGGTAGTAGAGCAAGTGCTTCTCAAGCCCAACCCCAGGTCCTGCGGTGGCACAGTGAACTCAACGTCCAAGGAACGACCTGAAACCCCTACCTGGAGTTAGAAGTCCTGGGTGTGAAACACACTGTGGACTAAGCTGCAGCTTGCCTGGAACATATCCAACAGCAAAATTAGCTTCCCCAAGAAGACCTAGCAAATTACATTCGTTCTCAATCCTTCCACTACCTCCCCAGCAGAGAAACTGTGTTCCTCATGTTAGAGCCAACTCACAGCAGCTTCATTTATGTGTATGTGCTGCCTTTTTCTGCAGGAAATGGACTTCAACTCCCTGCTCAGCAGCCACCTCATCCTGCAGGCATCTGACGTCTGCAAATGCGACACTGATATTTACCTGCTTCCTCAAACACCTCTGGAGTTGATGCTAGAATTACTTCAGCCCCATCTTATGAGTGCTTGGCGCTGGCAAAGAGGTGAGCAGCCTCTCACTAGCTCCATCCTTTGTGATTGGCTTCAGCATCCAAACCCATGGGTGGTTGGAGGACTATGGGTATTTATTAGGGATTGCTACAACAGTGCAGCCTGCTGTAAGGGAATTACACTCCCAAAAGGAGCAGGAGTTCAGGCTTGCCTCTTCCTTCCACATTTCCTACTTATTAGCTTTGGCATTCTGCTCTGAGCAGACTGGCATCTCTCCATCCTGTTATGAGCAGCCTTGTCCTCCCCGTGAATTTTGTAGCTACTGTGGACACCCGCAGTGGTGAAAAAGCTGAATGATACTGCTGCCATAAGACATTTTTGCAACTGAGTTAGAACATTTCCTGCTTCTGTGCTGGCATTTTTTCTTCACCAAAAGGGTTATCAAACATTGGAACAGGCTTCCCAGGGAAGTAGTGGAATCACCATCCCTGGAGGCATTTAAAAGATGGGCAGATGTGGTCCTTAGGGACATAGTTTATTCATGCTTTCGGCAGCGTTATGTTGATGGTTGGACTTGATAATCTTAAAGGTCCCTTCCAACCTAGATGATTCTATGATTTACACAGCTAGCCTGTATCACTCTCACAGTCCATTTAAATAACCCTCCCCCAGAGCCATGCAATGTCTGGGACGTGAGCAGGGTTAGAAGACCTTGTGCTGTGGTACCTCAGCTCGCAGACGTGCAGCTTTGTTCAGCCTGGTGGTACCTCCTAGGCAGCAGTAGGAAAATGTAGACGCATGTTAATGGATGGCTGGCTACCACAGCCACCACATATCCAAGGATTTTTCCCCAGGAAGGCAGCGCTGACGGTGGCAGTTGTGTTTGCTCAAATGCTTGGAGAAAGCTGGCACTAGTTTTGGACAGGAGCCCAGACAGTATCTTTTTAATGAGTTGTAACTTGCAATATTTCTGATCCGTGGATGAAAGAACATCCTTTACAGGGATTAATTGTTACCATTTTTTTTTTTTTCCAAGAGAGGTGTTTGTTACAGTAGAGTCTGTCAAAAACCCAGGACCTTCCAACCTCTGCAGATTTGAGCCTCATTATCAGGGGGAGATTTGCTGAAGTGCCTCCTCAAAGAACTGAGGCATGCCAGCCTACGGTTCTCCCAGGAATTACTTTCAATCATGGCCCTTCTTTCAGTTTTAAACTTGGCTATTGGCCTGGAGTACTTCTCCTTCCTTCTCCCTCTCACATTTTCTAAATCCTCAATACAAGCAGATTTAAGCAAACCTTATGCTTTAAAAGAAAATCGACTGGCTCCAAATCAACTTTGAGGTCACCGTGTGGCTGGCTGTATACAGAGCTGTCTGTCAGACAGGCCATAAGGGCTTTGCATGATCCCTTTTACTTCATGAACTCTATCAGGTGTCCTTGGGGCTTGCCAAGGCTGGTGCTTTGTACACATTCTTGGCACTGATACTCACAGCTGGAGCCGTCAGCTCAGAGGTTTAATAGGAAGGCAGGGTCACAGCCTGGTCTTGGCTGTGATGCCGTGGCAGGGATAGTCCCAAGTGACCTGGCCCCATGGGCAGGGTGAGACATCCCATTCTCCTCTCACCCTGGACCTGTCTCTGTCTTTGAGTGCATGGGAAACCTCTCAAACCATCAGAAGTGCAGCCGTGCTGGTACAGGCCTGCACATTTACTTAGTGGATGGAACACCATTACACTATCACCTCTCATTTTCAAGCTTCTCGGACATAAAAACCTGCTGAAGACAGTATTGTGCTTGCTGTTCCTCCTTTGGTATTCTTCCCCAGTATGATCCACAAAAAATCCTTTTTGCCTACATTTTCCGCCAATTTTTACACAGTGTCAATCATCCTTAATACACTTCTGTCTTTTCTTCTATTCACCTGTTCTCCCAGGAGAGCTGTACGAATTCGACAGACAACCAGTGCAGCAGCACACCACAAAGTACCCCTGCACAGCACATAGACCACCAGAGAAAATAAGAGAATAGATTTACTTTCACCTCTACCTTTAAATAAGAATTTGCCTAAAATTTGCCTGGTGGTCATTTAGCTGTACTGCCAAGAAGGCATAAAACATCTGCAATGTGTCCAGTCTTTCCTTGCTTTACCAAGGGCAAACATCCGTTTCTGATTCTAGGTGATAATGACCCTTAACCCTTGACTGGGTTTATCCTGAGTCATTTGCTAGTTTTTGTTGTTTGCACACAAATAGTGAAAAGCATTTGACTCAAAGGACGTACAACAGTTCTCTTGAAAACAAACTTTTGTGTTTGTCCTTTCCTCTATAGTACCCTTTCCTAGGATTTACTCTTTTCCCCTGAATCAGACATCTGCACTGCACATTTTTGAGCTCTTCGTAGTTTTGATGACCCACATTCTAGTGTGGTAACAGGGACACTTAGTAATCCAGAGACTTTTCTAATAGCAAACAATTATTTTTTTTATCCTACACATACAGACACACATAGAAGAAAATATATTGCAAATAATGACTGTCCCAATAGATCCACAAACTGCATGGGTAAGCAGCCAGTACAAAAACAAACAAACCAATCCTTGGTTTGTAATATACTTTCATTTCACAGAATCACAGACTCATAGGGTTGGAAGGGACCTTAGTAGATCAATTTGTAAATGTTGAAGTCAATGGCTATGTTTCAACTATTCCATCTGATAGAATAGGATCTGGCAAGAGTCTTTCTCTGAGTTACAGCAGGGGCTGACCCTGTACACTTACTATGAAAACTGAGAACTAATGCTTTGCCTACTTTGTGATGCTCTGTATAAAAGATTTTGGCCACAGAATAAAAACATTCCCTGTGTTTACATAAGTTCATGTTTGACTTTGCATGCAGAGACTTGAACCTGATGGAGCTCTTCATATGCAAAACAGTTAACAGTCTTTCATGGGCTAGAATAAATCCGCATGTACACAAAGACTCAGATAGCTCTCATTCAGAAGGAAAAAAAAAAAAGAGAGCTGTAGGAATCCTGCTTCTAAGGGTAATTTTATTCTCTTTTCTTAAAAGTTACTGAGACTAGAAGAGGGGGCACATTCATCTGGAAATCATCTTGCTGGCAATCTCTACTATAAAGATGAAAAACAATGTGATTTACATTAAATTTCATTCTCTGTAGAACAGCAAATGTATTCTTTGGACTTTGCTGCAGGAGCTTGATGGACACCTAATGCAGCACTGACCTCAATTCATCTGTTTTCCACCTCCACTTCCTTTTCAGTGAAGCATGACATGTGTTAAACTGCGCTACCTTATTTGGGGCTCTTTCCTATGTGTTACCGTGTAACATAATCTATAGCTAGGCATACATAAGTGATTTCATTGCAATTACTGATGATGATACAAAGGTTTTGTGCAAAGAGGGTTTTTTCTGAATCATCTGAGACATTTATAGTAATGAATGGTGGTACTGATATCCTGACCTCCCATTTCTAGACTTAAAGTTTATGGCACATTGACCTTCTCAGAGAACTGTCAAATGCTGTCAGGCAGCTGCTCCTGCTCTCGTACAAGAAATGGCCACTCTCCTTCCTTTCTTGTTGTCATGGGAGTGGAAATTTCTTTTATTCTGTCTGGATTTATGTTCCTTCCCCTCACACTAATCTCTCTGAAAGTGCCTGACTTTAACATCCATATAATGATGTCAACAGGGAATCCACAAAGACAGAAAAAAAGCCTTGAGTCCCCGTGGGGAAAGCAGGATTCATTTTAGGACATATTTGTCTTTGTTTTATGGAAAAAACAGATTTGACTGATAACATCTTTTCGGTGGTCACGGAAACTGGAGTGCACGCTGAAGGATGGGGCAGAGAGAAGTGAAACAAATGTTGATTTCAATGGTAATGCATTCAGCTGGGTGAACTGAGCAGGCAGCAGGAACTTGCATCCAGCGAGCCAGCGGCAGCATCCATCCTTTAACATCATCCCGAACTACAGAATAACCTTTTTTGCCCAGCTGAGACCAAGGGAAGAAAACAGCTGGGTTTCCTCCCTCTTGCAGTCCTGGGCTGGGGGTCCCTCTCCGTGTGCGGTGGCTTTGTGTCCTCACCTCTCCTGCCACGGCATGGCCTGAAAAGCTGCCGTGGCTGAGCAGAGACTGCTTGGTGTCAGCCTGACAGGCACTCACAGCCAGCATGGAACAACACATTCACTATGGTTTCATGGGTCCAGAGTCACCCTCCATGCACTCCCCACCGCCCCCTGTAACTACGGCTGGAGCAGCACATGGGAAACATCAGGGTAGACCCAGCGACCACTCTCTCACCTGAAATCCGCTGCTCACTTTTGCCAATGAGTGAACGTAATTTCTAAACCTACAAAATGTGAGTTTAGCGATCACAGGGGAACCAGCATGAGACAGCCAGCATTCTCCCTGAATCACCTTATTTTTAGGAGATTTTCAGACCCTGATTCAGCCATCAGGTTTCTTTCTTGATTGAAAGTTAAGCATCTGTAATGAAGACTGGATGAATTAGGGCTCTGGGACACCCAGCATCACCACCACTGAATCCCAAACCCACTGATAGGAAATCAAGAGAAAATATGAACATTGCACTAAAGAAATGCAGACAAGTGCACCATACAGCATACTTAATAACGTGCAGTCTCTGTCTAAATATGAGTGTTATTCCACAGATATGAGCACATCTTCTACTTTCAGGACCTGAACAGTTATTTAGGATTGAATACATAGCATAGGAGAGGGCAGAAAGGAAAGCCAGCTGCCTCCAGGAAGACATTCTTCAAATACATTTTAAAATTTCTTTTACTGAGATACTGCCACTGATATCATAAGACAGAATAATATTAACATTTTCTTTGTCTTTTTAAATTAAGAACTTAATATTGACATGCTTTAAATTTAGAAATAAAGAAAAAGTCACATCTAGCTTCAAACTTTCAGTTAAAAATGCTGAAGCTGCCAAGTTAACTAAGGCTGTCAAACTTTGCCATATCAACACAGGTTTTTCAAATCTGCCTCATGCTCCAAATGAAAGGGAAGTGTTCAGAGAACTTGTGAGCAGAGAGAAATGTTTAGGGGGGTAAAAATAATTATCCTACATTAGAATTTCCTCAGGTTGATAAGGAGATTATTTTAGGTATCTTACCACCTGAAATTGTTGAAAGGTAACTTTTCTGAGGGCTTTTTCTACACAAGAATTAAAGACAGATAATAATCTTTGCAAAAATGAGGTTATGGCACATAAGCATTAGGGAAACATCTCCTTTAAAGAAAAAACAAACTTATATATCTTTTATTCCTGCAGCTCCTCAGCTCTGATCATGGACAGAATCACATTTTTTTCAGAGTGGGGAGGGGTTATGAATGATTACTTGGAATTTTCCAGGAATAAAGTTTTATCAGATTGATTAGAGACTCCACAGCTACTGGTACAATAATTTCCGTTATCATCCGACATACTGAACTTCCAGGCCAAAATCCTACAGAAATAAAGTTCTGATCAAATTCAGAAGTTAAATCTATGCCAACTTTTTCATTTCAGAAGTACTTTGTTCCTCAGCTGGATGCAAAAAAGCATCCAAGAGAGAAACAAGGTGTTTCCTCCAACGTCTCTTACCCCTGCAGATCTGACCTTGCTGTTTCTGCTCTACAAATGAGCAAAATCAAGTTGCTCTTCCTCTGCAGCATATCAGAAAACTCCTGGCAGACAATGAAGACCTTTGTATCTTAATGGCAGTGATGCCACACCATAGCCAGCCCCTGAGGTTGTTAAGAAAATGATAGTTCCTCCTTGTTCTTTCTGTGACTTTTGGCCTCTGTTTTGTTTTTCATTCCACTTTGCATTTTTGCCCATTACCACAAGAAACCCCACTGTCTGAAAAATTGTGTCAACAGGGTGCAGACTATTGCAACATCTCTTAACAAGCCAGGACATATATATAATAAATGTGTTTAAGCTCACAGGTGGTGTAGAATGTAAAAAAAAATGAATGTGCAACTTTTCTATTGGATAATCTAATGCAAGAGCTATTTTTACATAAAGGAACTGAAAGCCAAATTCTGTTTTTCATCATTATTGGTAAAAAAACCCCTTTGAAATGTAATTGAAGTCAGTGGCATAGCTTCAGTGTTATACACTGATGAAACAGAGCATAACTGATTACAATCATTCAAGCTCCATCTATAAATATATCATCTCCACCACTTTCTTTAAACTTTTTCTAAATATTTAGACCATATGTTTACCCCATTGAAGTTAGTGGCAGTCTCCATCAGGACTGGGACTTCCATTTGGGTCTCCCTGAGGTCCAAACTGCTTCCTCCGTCTCCAGTGTCCTCCCACACCTTTCTCCATCAGGTGATCTCAAGGAAAATCTCTGACGTTTTTTGTCTCTCTCTTCTATGACCACAGGTTTTTTTATATATAGTAGTAGCAGATTATCAAGGGGTACAGAGTGATGACTAAAAGTTCCTCAGCTTGGAAGATTTTTTTCTTCTGAGAGGAAATCACTTTTCTTCATCACAGCATACAGGTATATAGAACGTGTCCTTTGAACCATTGCTGGGAAAGTGCCTTAGGCACCAACAAACAAAGAGACGGGCAAGCAGCAAAAATCACAGCATCACTTCCAAACCTTTGGTAAGAAATGATTCATGCCCATCTGCAGCTCACTTGTTACCACCTGGCTCTCTGATGGGGCTTTTCTACTTTGTTATGTGGGATATAAAGGCTTGAATCAATATAAAGACTCAACTGCTGAGCTCTTCAAAGCTGCTTTTTCTGTTCATGTCTCTTGACACAATACCCGCACACAGCAATGAGAAGAGCACAACATCTATCTTATGTGACACAAATTACACCTTTAATGTCACAGTAGCTCCTGAACAGCATACATCACACATCTACTTATTTAGGCTTAGCCCTGAATTTGTACACAAGCCCTGAGACACCGCTTGCTCACACAGTCTCCGCTCTGGCTTTTATTTCAGCCTGCCCTTGTAGGCTATATGGACCCAACTGGCTCGAGCTGGCTCTGCCTCAGCCCCCACCAAGCCTCACAAGCTTCTCCCTGCCTTGATGCCTCAGACCACCAAATTCTCACTGGCATCCCCCTGCCAACTTCCATAGGTATCAGCCCGCAAAGCTGCTCTCCCATTTCTAGCACGGTGTCAGATATTTTTAAGATCTTCTGCCTACAACTCCAAGGTGAGTGAAGGATTACCCCAAAACTGACAAGATTTTGCAAAGGGAACAAAATAAATAATCCAGATGTCAGACAGCAGAGCTGAAATCCCTCTGAGAAACATATTTAACAAGGTAGCTGAACAATGAAAAAAACCAAAAACAAACAAACAAAAAGCTAACATAAAGCAGCTCAGGAACCTATATCCATCTGGATGGCAGAGAGTAATTTTTACGACTACTCTTGTGAGGTCTTTGGCATCCAAGCCACCGAGGAACCACTGGTGGCTCACACTTCCCTGCCTCCTCCCTGTTTCTGGAGAGAATGTCCAGCACCAAGCATTCCTGCCTCACAGTCTAGGGACACTTAGGAAGGGCTTTCTGGCCTAGTATCCAGCCTGTGAAGGTCCAGGATTCTTCAAACCCACCTTGACAGACTCCATGAAGGAAGCACCCCAGACTGACCCTGCTACGACCAGGAGCTAAGCCCTGCTGAAGAAGCATCTGTGTTGCAACTGAGCCAACCACCAGCATGGTCAGTAGATGCCTCCATGATTGTTCCCATCTCCGTATGTGTTGTAGCAGCACCTGTCTCCAAGAAAGTCTGGCACCCAGCTCTGACAGGTACAATTTCTAAAGAAGCTGTAGAAATCCTAGGAGCCCGAGTCTTGATGAGACTATTTGTTGTGGCTCAGTGCACACCCTGCAGAAGCTGGCACCTTCACAGCCTTCCCTCCTCCCCTCCATGCACTCTGTGTAGATCCACCTCGGCTCCATCCTTCTCTCCAAGTGGCAACGCTAGGAGACATTGCTGAGCCTGGCTGCTCACTACCCCCAAAAGAGGTCAGTGCTCGCCAGCAGTCCTGGTTTCCCTAGTCTATACACAGTTCTCTGCCAAAGCAGGATCTGCAACGGGCTCTTGCAAAGCCAAAAACTGTCTGTCACTTGGGGTTTGAGGAGAGCTGTGTGCGAATGTGCTTCTACTCACTCTCCAGAGTAGCAAAGGCCAGTCACATTCCCACACATCAAGGACGAGGCACTAGGACAGCCACAGGCAGCCTGACTCAAACAAACCTTTCTGCTAGTCTCTCTCTGGGCTTTTCAAACCCTCTGGCCCCTGCTGTTTGCTCACAGCCCAGCAGACTCAGAGCCGCAGGATGAACTTAGGTGCTCTCTGAATGGAATCTCAGCCGAGAGGAGCTCCAGGTGGTCCCAGACCAACCTGGCTGGTGGATTGAAAGTGCTACATTAAAGATCTGGCCTCTCTCCTGGATCTCTCTATAGCATAAAATCACATGAAATGGGTCTTTTGCAAATGTGGCCAGAGCTGAATTCGCACTCTTAAATACCTGCTCTAGTTTTCAAGGAGGGACCTGAATAAGCAGGAGTTTCTCCATTCTCTCATCACTCACCGGTCTAGAAATAGACGCAGCAGGGACATACCATTAACAGGTTGTCTCGTGCAGCAGAGTCTGATCAGCACCTCTCCCTGCCTCCCCCCTTGCTTGATGCTACCGTCTCCCACTCGTTTCTCCAGCAGCTTCACTAACATGCAGGACAAGGACTGAATAGTTACACTGGACGAGGAGGAGCTCCACCACGGAAGACGCCTCTCCCGTGAGCCTGGAGGATTCCCACAGGGAGATGAGAGCACTACTCTTCTCCTGCAGGAACTTTCTTCCCTAACATCAATCCCCAGAGGAGGCTTCTTGATTCAGCCCTCCCTCCCCATTTTATTAATTAGTAAATTGGGCAACACAACTTAGTGGAAATACACCCTGCCACTCTCTGCTTGCTCTGGAGCAGGAATCTGAGGAACCCCATTGCAAGAGTGCCTGGCCTTTTAAGAGCTGCCAAGCAGGCAGTGGTACAATGCTGTGCTGCTTATCAGCTCACCTGTGGGTAGCTTTATTCGCAGGGAGGTTGAAAAGATAGTACCATACATTCATATAAGGACACGGGAGAGCACAACAGTGAAACAGGGCTACAAAAATATAAACTGAGGAAACACATTGCCGAAATTAAAGACATAAAAAAATGTAACGACATTCCTTAGTTTTTTTCAGTATCTTAACTGTGTTGGGAGGCTCACTAACTGGTTTTTATGGCTCACCCCAGGCAAATACCTCTCAGAGAGTTTTTTAGAGCAGCAACCTTTTTTCCTTGTGTTAAGCAAGTTGCATCTAGCCTTGCATACAGTGGAGCAACCCCTCCAGCCTTTGTCATCCTGCAAGTATGCCAATGACCTCTTGTGACAGTGCTCTGAAACATTATGTGGTACTAAGGGTGGGGATAAGCCATTCCTTTCTTAAATGTGGTTGCACAGGGTGGACAGAAGCAGAGAGGTGATGCAGGGCAGTCAGCAGAGTGCTTCCTTGTACTGTCCTGCAGACACCATCTCATCACTGGTGATGGTGCATCACACTGAGGTACAGCAGCTGTTTGTCAGTGATGTGCTGACAGCGACTACTCTGTCACAGGAGAGCAGGGAGACCATGGAGGCTGGGACTGGTGTTTTCTCCTGCTGCAAACCAGCAGTCTGGCCCTGGTCACTAACCCCTCAGCCCTTCACCTGGAGGACGTGAGAGAGCCCTTGCTTCTCCCATTGATCAAATATGGCCAGAGCAGCCCACAGGGACAAGAAAGATGTTTGACATGACATGATCACACTAAGGTCTTGTTTTCCCTAACCATCCCATTACCAGCTTGTGGATCAGAGGATTTGGATTTCCCCAGCAGCTGAGCAGGCAAGACTTGCACACAGTTTTCCCTCACTGCTGTGTTTTAAATGGGCCCCCAGGTAGCTACTGTGCCTTATTTCCAGGGCTGTTCACTGCTGCCATCATTCACTTTGATGGCCCCAACACACAAAGGCACAAACAACTAGAAACCTTTGTGTCAGATCCAGTGCCATCAGGAGCTTTCCACACATTTTAGAAAAACCTGGGTTGGTATAGGAAGTTCCCTGCTGCAAGAGACAAATGGGAACGCCTGAGTGACAGCCCAAGGGAGCCAGTGCCTCTCTCTGCCACAAACCATGTTTCGTGCTGACCCCATACACGTGAGCTTCTCGCGGACTGAGGCTGACCACCCAAGTGTCTTGTTTTCCTGGTTACCGCAAGTAGCAGCAAACAGCATTAACTTATCCCTCTGCGCGGGTCCTCAGGCCGAATGCTGCGGATTTACTAAGTTTTTTAAGGGTGCCTCAGGGACCTAAAGGGATCGGGGAGCAGAGGCAATAGTAGCAATGCAGGCTACCTTTATTTCTGCTTCAAAATGATTACACCAAGCAGCAGAGCAGAAAAGTGTCCGAATGATCGGTGCTTACATGGGAGTGTGACAAGACCTTGAAACCCATCATAGAAGGGTTTTCCAGTAGTATTTGGCAGTGACTTTTCAATAGGCAATGACTTGCGCATCGTGAGGGTGGCTGACATCTACAGTGGAGGAAGAAGGGGAGAAAACAGATTTGAAGTACGACTGTGATACCTCTAATGAGATCACTAAGGCATGGCAGAGAGGAGGATCGGGCTTGTCAGCAGAAACTGGAACAACTACATGCTCCTGAGAGTGGAGTGTGAACTAGGAACCTGGCTGTAAGAAGGCAGGTGTCAAGGACAGGGTGATACTTTTAACACTTCACTTTTTGCTCTTGAAGTCATAAAAAAAGTAAAGCTTAATTACAGAGCAGCTGTGAAGGCTTAAAAAGGATCTGTGAAACCAAGAAGAAAAAACATTAAATAACTCTTCTGTAGATTTGTTTCCACCAGCTCCCATATGGTGGGAGGACTATTTGAGGAGATCTTCCAGCTCTCTCCTGTGATTATTCCATAATGTAGAACATGAATATTAGGTGGGACAGGTTAGAGGAAGGATTTTCTTCTGGTTCCTATGTTTAAATCTCTGCTTTTCTTCACAGTTGTTCTTTTATCTTCAAAAAAAAAGGGTTTACTGAATTATGCCAGGTGGCTAATTAAAAATTATTCTAGAGAAAATAAAGATCCTTAATAGCATATAGAACTGTTAAGAAAACAACTTCTAAAATAAAAAGACAACTTTGAAAACTTTCTTTAAGAAGGAAGCCATAAAGAGGTTTTGTGTGCAAAATTAACAAACTCACGTGGAGATTATAAATTCCACAGGGATTCACAGATACTGCTGGAAGGAGGAAAATTGGGCCTAGGATACAGCATACAGACACACATACCTCACTGTGAAAGACTGGAACTTTAAAATCATTGTCTCAAAGCTTGCTTAAGCTTCTGCAAATCGACGGCAGACTTGCAGGCCGATAAGAAGCTTGCTTGTATCTATTTAGCACCTTCTGCAGAGCATCCTCTTGCTGGCCAGCCTCCACCCGAGACTGCCATCAGCTGCAGAGGGGGTGTTGCTCCCCCAGCTGGAAAGGGTGTAGGACTCCGGCTGTCAGAGTGGCCAAAGCTGCCCAGCCCCAGGGCCCACCCGAGCCTGTGCTGTTAACTCCAAAATTGCTGAAGCACAATGGCTGTGCCAAGCACTGCCCAAGCAGCAAGGAGGCAGGAAAAGCTTACACGGCAACCACGTAAAATGACAATTAGCTGGGCAAAAGCTGCTGTCATGCTGATTCGTCAAGCTATGGACTGACCTGGGCTACCCGGACTATAACTGGCACGGCGACCCACCACATTTTGGAATCAGAATGGAGATCCCCACCACTATCAACCACTGATCAATGGGATGCTGCTGAACTTCCAGAGGACT
The DNA here is from genome assembly GCA_013400135.1 of Rhinoptilus africanus. NCBI lineage: Eukaryota > Metazoa > Chordata > Aves > Charadriiformes > Glareolidae > Rhinoptilus > Rhinoptilus africanus. The sequence continues at coordinate 127,109 of VXBO01011998.1, forward strand.
GCCAAGACATCATCAGGCCTGTGGTGGTGACTAGACTCTTGCTACGCTCCATAATACTGCTTCTCTTTTCTGCCTTTCCTCTACTTCTACCTTTACTCTATCGCTTGTCTTGGTGACTTTTGCTGGGGAGTAACAATAAACCAGCAGTGAGCGGCATCTGACCTCGTTTGTGTCTTAATTTCACACTTGGAATCATTGCGAACCTATCCCGGGCCTAATTTATTTGGACCAGGATGTAACACTCGCCCCTTTTCTTTGCTCCGCTTTTGAGTTTTCGTACATTAAGGTTAGTTTGAAATCCATAAACGCACAGAAGAAACAAACTAAAACCAATATTCTTAATAAAAATATTCCCTTTACAGTGACAACAGAATTTATGTAAGAGACTTGAATAATGTAAGTCTTAAATGGGAGGACTGAAAATGTCAGCCTGTTACCATTAGAAAAAAAAATAAGTAATGAATGTGAATTTAAAGATTTTTCTGAAAGTGTCTGCAAATCAAAAAATGAGAACCACACAGCTCAGACTCATAAAGCTTAGAAATGGTCCTGGCACCAGCCCCAAATCTACTGACAAGTGGTGACCACAGACCCTCTTTAGCCACCAGCCATGAACTCCAGAAAAAATAAAACTCACAAAGTTATCCTACTGTTCGAATTTGGAGACCAAGTCCAGGAAATATTTTCAAAGCAGTGTTCAGAAATCACAATGCAAACTGTTTTCTATCTTTATCCACTACAAGACAGGTTCCCCCAACAAACTGTGGACCCCTAGCGCAGACCAGATGCTGCCTTCCAACCTCTTTTCACCATTAGCATGGATTTCCCTGACCGAGCAAGAGCTCCTGTGCCCTACAAGCAGAAGCTAACTTTCTTATCCTGACATCAGGGACGAAAATTAAGTGGAAAATTAGGGTATGCAGGACAATCCATGCAATTTTTATTTTCTGATCACCCTTGCATAAAAAGGGGTTCATGTGCAGAATTTCAAGCTGGGTTAAATTAATTTCACCTCTGAAGCTAACTGCACTCTTGCTCTGGGGTTTCACTCATGTTTTCTGTATTGTTTCAGTTTTTTTCAAGTGAAACAATAGTTCTCTTGAGCAAAAGGGAGAAGTGAAGGGAACAATGTAGAATAATAGTTGGAAACACAGCAAAAAGCAATAACACTGCATCTTGGCTCATGCATTGGATCAAGTGAGGTAAACTCACTGTAACGTTTGTGTTGCTCTTTTTAGTTTAATCCATCTCCAAACAACAGCTGGTGCACAGCAAGTTTTCAGTGTTGAATCACTTTTTCTTCTCATGGTCATTAATAATTTTCCTAAAAAGGAAACAGGCCCCTTAATGCCCCTGGTTGCTCCTTGCAGGCTTTGCAGTTGGCATGGCACTGATGTCTTCCACCCGCCATGGCATTCCAGCTCCATCTGTGCTGGGAGCCAGGGGTCTTCTGACCTGCTTATGTGGCTGAGGGGTCTGGAGAACAAGTCTTATGAGGAGCAGCTGAGGGAGCCGGGATTGTTTAGTCTGGAGAAAAGGAGGCTGAGTGGAGACCTTATCACTCTCTACAACTACTTGAAATGAGGTTATAGAGATGTGGGGGTTGGTCTCTTCTCCCAGGTAACAAGTGATAGGACAAGAGGAAATGGCCTCACGTTGCAGCAGGGAAAGTATAGATTAGGTGTTAGGAAAAATTTCTACACTGAAAAGGTTATCAAGCGTTGGAACAGGCTGCCCAGGGAAGTGGTGGAATCATCATCCCTGGAGGTATTTAAAAGATGGGTAGATGTGGTACTTAGGGACATGGTTTAGTGGTGGGTTTTGTCAGTGTTAGGTTGATGGTTGGACTCCATGATCTTAAAGGTCCTTTCCAACCTAGACAATTCTATTATTCTATGATTTTAAATCCTGATACAATTTGGTTGGCATCCGCTTGGCTTTCTTTTAGGAAGGGGAACCAGCTCAGGAGTATTCTTCATGGCCACCTTAATGCAGGGAATGTCCTCTCTTGGGAGGGTATCACCAGCTTCAAGGGTTTCAGAGAGGCTGGTGGAGGTCAGAGCCTGACACCAAGTCCCAGTAGGTCAAATCATTCATCAAATTTGGGCAAAAGCATCACATAGAAAATGAAACGCACACAACTGAATCATCTCATTATCATCAGACCTCCCTGAAGGGAGAGTACCCTTCTCTGATGTCCACTGGTAGAGCTTTCACTGCCACCAGAGACCAGCAGCAGGGGTGAGCAGGCGGCGGGTGTTGCCTGGTGCTGGTAGTTGTTCCTGTGGCTGCCAAGGAGCAGAAAGGACGTATCTTTATTCTCGCTAACACAAAGCGAAGTGTTTCAATAATAACTCTGAAATAGAGATGCTGGCAGGGAGTGACTGGTGTGCCTAAACATGCCCGTCTAATGCCATTTTGTGTGCCTCAGCGTATCTGAGCCCTCCTCACAGGGCTGTCAGATATGACCTATGGGAAAGCAGTTGCCCTTCTGGATCAGCCACTGGAAGAAAAGGAAGGGCAGCTTAAATGGCGCTAGACACGCATGTTCAGGCACCTGAATCATTCCCAGAGGATCCAAAGACGCGTCCTTCATTTGCTGTAATGTTTGAGCCATGTGCTCTGTAGCAAAAATAGACACAGAGGACACACAAAGTAAAGTTAAAAATTATTTAACACCGAAGAACAATTTTCACCTGAGCACTATGTGGTGTCTGGAGTAGGAAAAACAGTCATCTACTTTGCTGTCCTTGTTAATACTCCTCATTATTGCTGTTAGTCTTTCCAGCTCTACAGGCTCTTTCTCTGACTCTTGAGGCACTTTCAGGTTAGTTAATCCAGTCCTCTTGCAGAACAGATAACTATAATCTTGCTCATCACATGGGTTACCAGCAAAAATATATGAAACACTGTTATCCCATGGAAATTCTGGGGCAAACAGAGGCAAATGCCATTTCTCTATTTCTCACACGGGCTTGAGGCATCGCCTTCCTTTGTGCTAGCAAGTTCGTGGAAGGAAAAGTCAGCACCGATGATTCCTCCCACTCTTTCTTTTTTTGAAGACAGGTGCAGAAAGTCTCAGTGTGGAAAAGTATAAACCCCCATGTGGATTTTTTCAGGCCTAGCACACCAGTTTCTCTCAATCCCCCTGCCCTAGCCCCAGCTGAGTGGTGACTTCACCAGGTCTTGCTTTACCAAAACCTTTTCAACTTCATATCGCCGTTCCAGAGCAGGATTTTACAATATTAAGACATGCTCACAGTTGAGCATGGTCCAGCTGCAGGGAAGGACTGTTACAGCTGATAGCTCGGGTCTCCTGGTGCTATGGGAAGGTGGAACATATAGTCTCCCTCTGCTTTCTGTCTGCTTTCTGTAACAGTGGGGTTTTTTGGAAGCTTCATCCATATCTTAGGTTTTTTTAAAAAAAGAAACCTTGTTTGTATTCAAAAGCGCTGCACACAGGCTCCCTCCTGAATGGCTCTTTGTTCTGGGTATAGAGGAGCATTTAGGAAGGGCGCCTGTGGCAGAGAATGCACGAGGCTCAGCGCTTCCAGCGTGGCAGCTGAAGTCACTGAAAGCAAAATGGAAAAGCATTAAAAGCTGCTCAGAGACCCAGCGTAGACACTGGGAGGTGGGGAAAGTCCTCCCTCTCGCTTTTAGAGCAGCCTCCATTGTGGTGCAAGGTATTGCAGCCCAGGGTTTAGCAGGAAAATTACTTTCCAGCTTCCATCCAGCTCAGTGATGAACAGCAGGACCTGCAACTTACGGAGGTCTTCCAGTGAGAAGAACACTGATGCAGCTGAAGCTGCTGGTTCCTCTGAGGTGTCTGACAAAGGAAAGGAGTTGAATGGTTGCCGCTACCAACATCCGACACTGCTGCTTTCCCTAAGTGGGGAAGACCCCAGCAGGAGAAGCCGAACCTGGGGCGCAGCTGTTTCTGAACGGCTGCCATTTACTGTGTGACATGTGAAAACAAAGATCAAAAGGTTTATGTTAAAATGCTGAGCTATAAATGGCTGCACTCTGGAAAAAGATGCATGACCTGTTAACCTGCCCTTGCTGCTGGGGAGTTTGGGAAGAGTGGAGCTCAGGCCTGCTCCAGCCATCCCTGCTTCATTCCACCACGGCAGGGGAGCTGGTACCCTCTGTGGTGACTTTTCGGAGGCTCCAAATTGTATACGGAAAGCTCCCAGTTCCCCAAGAAATTCCATATGAAAGGGACTTCCCTTGTTGTGCCCTTTGTCACCCTGCCCCTCCCTTCCTTCCAGCAGACTGCTCCTAGTTCATTCCTCATTGCTCAAAGAGACTGAGAAACCTAAGGCCAACACTTTCATTTCATTTCTCTCTTCATTAGAGCCCTTTCTTCTCCTTCACCCTTGGATGACCTTCTGGATCCTACCACTTTTCTTATGGAACATGGATTTTTGCACAGAACATACAAATCTGTCTTGAACATAATATTCTTGTCATGAAGAGGAAACATTCCATCCAGATTGCCCCCTTCTGAGCTTGTTCAGTCCTTTCATGAGATGTGTGGCCATATCAGCATTATCAGCAGCTCCAGGCACAAAAGCTTTGGAAGCTTTGGTCCAACCAAGCTTTGATTGTACTCCTAGAGATTTCATGTGATGGACTCACTGCCTTCACAGTTCACTTGGTTCTCCTGATTCTGCAGTGAAGATCCTCATGCCTCAATTATTTTGTACCAAATGCGATATCTGTGAATCTAGGATTTTGCAGGCTGGCAACTTTTGGGTTTTAACTGATGCTTTTTAAAGATAATGGTAGGTCCCAGCAAATTCATCTTTCCCTCTTCACTTTAAAATGTAAATAATTAATCGAATGGGGAAAAAAACTTCACAGATATCTGCGGATGGAAAAAGAAACTCCTTGCTCTCAAAACATGTTCAACAGATGGTAGTGAAAATGCACTACTCTCTTTCTGTTTGAGAAATAGTTTTTAATTCCTCATTTCTTAAGAAATCAAGCAAGGAGTAAATTTTCTACTGTTGTCAAGCTTATGTCATTAAAAAGAATTGTGCCAAAGCAGGTTCATTTGTCAATTTTAAAGTGTTTTCAACACTCATAAAATTTTGAGACTTTTTCTCAAAGCTTATAGGGTGGTCTGAATGGTGATCCAGTGTTAGCTACAGAGGTTCTTTGCAGAGAACCATTAGGTCTGCTCGCTCTTTCCTTAATGTTACAGTAGTAGAATAAAGACATTTCGTAATGGCACACCTGCATCTCCCAAACAGGATTTTGCATCCCCTTTTTGACCACTATGTATACATAATTATGTATATAACTATACATGTGCACGTTCATATGAAAAAGCTACACCTATGCACAAAAGTAGCTCACAGTTCCTCTCTCTTGTCTTAGCTTCCACAGTCCAGCGTTGCCAGAAGTTGATCCCAAAAAAGCCCCACCTGAATCTTGGAGAACAATGCCTGTCATTGCAATGAGAGCCACATCCCTGCCGTTCTCTGGACCCTGCTTACTGACACAGAAACTGCTCAAACGGTGGTGGCTGGAGAGTCAGAAAAGCACTGTGCTCTCCCTGCTGCTCTCACCAGCCTTGCATAAATCCCCTCTCTTCCCTGTTTCCATTAAAGCTGATCTGCAGTATTTAAACATTGAGCTCTTTGGAGAGGATGTATTTCTCATTATTTATTTACACAAATACACAGAGACCTTGTTTTCAGTGGGAGCATATGCTGGTCTAACAGTAGTATCCTGCTGATCAGACATATTCACAAAAAAATCTCCCTGACACAGCGCCACGTTCTCTGATTTTGTTCATACAGCCTAAAGTTATTTCTAGTTTCAGAACAAACACCTCTCCTGCTCCACTTGCTCGACTTATCCAAGGCATCTCACTAGAGGTGATCTTCCAACTGGCTGAGTTAATGAAGTTGTTACACACTGAGTAATCCAGGCAGACTGCACGGCAAATGCCAGCGCCTGCCATCGACATGGGCAATTTTGGTCTCCCACTAGAATTTGGCAGACCTTCCAAAAAGGGAAGAGCTGTACCTGCTTGCAGCAAAAAACCAACATGACACTACATGATGGCTTTATGCCGAACCACAGACAAGGGGCTCATATAGCTCGGTTCTTGTCCGCAGTTAGAACAACCATAGGAAGATGGGTATGCGCAAGCACAGAAAATCCTTGTAAATGCATGTAAGCCCAGAAAAGAGACTGGACACACAAAAAAATGCAAATCTCAAGTAAGCAAAATTTTTCCCCTGAAGCAACCACTTATTCGTCATGAGCTCGCATCTCCTCCCCGTTGTCACAAACAGACATGGAAAGGTCCCTGGCCTCCCCTCTCCCCTCCTTGCCTCTGCTGTCCATTTTGTTAAAGCAGATCGGTTCTCAGCTTGAGCATCACCAGAAATCCCTCGCTAACAGAAACACGGGAGGCACGCGGTTGTCACGGGGAGCTGGCTGCCTGCTTATAACTTTGTGGTGGCTCAGACAGTTCTCTCCGTATGTTTCCACTAAGCTGGAACAATAAAACACCTCAGTGCCAAAGGGGTATAAACATTTGCAGTGATTACAGTACTTGCTTCACTTTCCTTAGGTCGTACTGCTGGTGGTGCTTTTGGACCTGGCTTGTCCCACCCCTGTGGGGACAGTCGCCAGCAGTGGGAGGCACAGCCAGCGCCGGGGCCAGAAGGAGCAGAGGAGACAGGATGGAAGCGCCCCGGGGAGATGTGTCAGAGTAAGAGGAATAACCAGGCAGAAATCAAGCTGGGTTTCTGCCAGTGTCCTCTCCATTCTGAAACTGTCCTTTGAAGGCTGATGAATATAAGGGAAAGAAAGCACCTTGTTCCACCTTTGTTTAGTGTGAAACTGCAGATTGAAATCATTGTGTGTGGCTGATGAGAAAATGATGAAAGAAACCTCAAGTCCTTTTTATAGGAAGCTTCTGCAATGCGGTGCGGAAGTTATCCACATATTTTACTGAGCCAGTCCCTTAGAGGAAAGGCTGAATACTCATGAATGGTAACAGAGAAAAGGGACTTTTTTTTAATTACAATATTCAAATATTCCTTTCAGTATGTCTTGCGAAAAATCCAAAAAGATCAACTGTTTGTTACTGCAGCACACACAGCAGTGAACAATTTCTGTAGGTAACATGATGGGGCGGATATTTTAAACATAAACATGTCTAAGAGAAGATTGCAGATGGAAATTTCCTAATGAATGATTTTTTTTTTTTTCCTCCCCCCTCTCTCTCTTGTCTGCCTGCATCACTAGCAGCCTACATTCCTGTTTGCCTAACGCGTCAGGGTGATGTCCTGTGAGGATTTTAGCTATTTTATCGCTTTATACCTGTGGTTCAAGAGTAACATTCCCAAGTCCTCAGGAGGCACTTTTCTCTCAACATTACCCATCCCCTCGATTGCCTGTACACGGAGAGAGATTCATAACTACTGTAGCTGGTGTCACAAAATTCCACCAGCACAGCAGTCAATACGAAATGCGGCACTAATTACAAACAGCACCTATCTGCTTAAATTACTGTTGAAATGCTAACTTTGGGGAAAGCTATTTTTATGCATAAGCTTTTCTGCAAAAGAAATATTACTGGAAGTGAAACAGCCAGGCTTTCAGCTATGAGAATGAGCTCTACTTTTGTCCTTGTTACTGCTGCTTTCAAGAAGGAAAAAATAATATGTATCTTCATACCGATTTCCCTCTGAAGTTAACAGAAAGAAAAAAGAAGTGGTCATGGTGATACTGAGAGAGAAAAAAAAATATGTCCGGATCCTGTTATTTTACAGAGCCAGTGTTGTTTGTTTTAGATAACAGAAATTTCTCAGATCACCTATAAGAACAAAATGTAATGTGAAAAGTATTCTCATTTACACTGCAGCAAGTGTTTTTAACAGTGTCTCTCTCTTTTATGTGGCCCAGTGCACAGAAAAATTCTTTGGGATACAGATATTTTCCAAACATGGACTAGATGACCTTTAAAGGTCCCTTCCAACCCAACAGATTCTATGTGTTACTAGGGACTGATTTTAGAATAGTTCTTTGCCACTTGCTTCTCACAAAATCCACGCGTGTTTCTTTGCATGTTCAAGATGGTCTGGTTTTCATGCCCTTGCATGGCCTCCAGCCCCGAGGGTCTCTCAGCCTAATGGACAGTTCAGATGCGGGAGGAAGAGGTGGATTTATCACTCGTCAGTGTGAAGCTCGGCACAGAACGACTCTCTGGGAACAAAACAACAGCAGAAAAGAGGACTTGTTTAAGGGATTTGGAGAAAAAGGAGAAAGGATGCTGATTGCACAAAAGGTGGTACAAAATAATGATCTCGGTGACCACAGCGTGATCCCAGACCCAAGCAAAATATTCCTTCCCCAGAATAAGTCAATTCCTTGCAGCCTGAATATTGTCCAAATTTCCTGGGGGAAAAAAAAAAAAAAAAAAAGAAAATATTAAATCAGAAACTTCTCACATCCAAGGAAATAATTTTCTTTGGTTTTTTCACTCCATAATGTACTGTTTGTTTTAGAGACTGCCACCATTTGTTTCAGCAAGCTGTTGGCTAGGACTTATTTCTTTTCTCACACAAAACTTCCACCTGGAGAGGAGGAAGTGTTTTCAAATCATACTGCTGACCAGAATAGCTCCTCATCTCTCAGCATGTCACTTCTATCGTAGGTACATGTTTTCCCCTTGCACTTGAGAACTATTCACTATCAAAACCCATCATGAATTATACACTGAGACCTCACTAACAAAACGTTCTCACGTTTATTCATCCTACTGTTTACTTATCAACAAGTTAGTTACATCGCTCTTGGATACGGACAGACTTTTCCTCTGCTCATTTTCCAAAAACAGGCAATCAGTTAAATCTGAGGGGCTTTTTTGTTCTCATCCTTCATGAATTTCCTGAACTGCAGTTTTAGGTAACTGCTCATCTTTTGCTACAAGGACAGCAGCAAAGCAGGTAAGGTGATGCACTGAGATGCCAAATACACATATTCATCTTGCCCCAGACTCATGCTAAAACTTGCTCCCAGTTGACCCGGCTTAAAATAGGTATCTGGCCACAGGCACTAGAAGTGCAAAGTGGTCAATTGCTATGCAACCTTTATATCCGTAGGCTCTAAAAATTATGATCATTACAAGAAAAACCATGAAATGTCTACCAAGATCTTTAAGAAAAAAAAAATATAGTCCCCAGAGAAAAAATAGCAGTTACTGGAAGCTGAAAGAAATCCCCTTTTACAATGCATGTAAATGAAATGGTGATTTTTTTAAATATAATTTCTGCCTAATTCACATGCTGTTCATTACCTGAGCAACCCAGGTTGAAAATGAAACCTTTACATTCACAGTCATACACACAAAAAGCTGAGGCACAAAAAGCAAACTTCAATTAGCAGATACCTGGCAGCTCAATTAGCAGTTACCTTCAATTAACATCACCTGGGCTGTTATAGCCCAGTGACTCTGGTACTGTTCAGCAGTAGCTAGCTAGGTTATTTGGCTTTACACAGTTATTATGAGAAATGGAAACAGTGCTAAAGTAATTATTCTTCAAGACACAAGAAAAATGAGTATTTTAACTAATGAAACATGGTAAGTGCTGAAGCCTTCATTAATATTATCAGTGTTTTTAATTTGTTAGATGATGAAGCATTAAGGTTTCTATAGCAGCTGCTGATTTCAGCTCTTTGGAATAGTGACCTTTTAAATGTTATTGTTGAAGTTAATGTATTCTAAAATGTTATCCTGTATAGGTTTAAATACAATTTTCTTTAAATTAGGCAAATAAATTCATTGAACTTGACACACTTTTAAGAACTGAGTAACACCAGTGCCACTGTAACTACTTCTATTTCTGTTTGCTGGCTGGAATTTTTTTCCCAGGAGATTATGGTTAAACTTCAAACAAACCTTAATTTGTTCAAAGCATCATCCAGTCTGAGGTATGAGCAACCAAAGAAAGTAGTATTCAAGCAGCCGGTCCACAGATGGTCTGTAACTTTGAAAGCAGCTCTATTTGAGCTATTACATATCTCCTTCTGGTTTCCTCAATGACAGAAAAGCAACTGCATATAAATAAAACTTCAATGAATGACATAGGGTTTTTTCCTCTGACAGCCCACTATTCAGTCAGAAATTTTTGACAAAAGATTCTGCATTTAACAGCCAGATAATTCTACAGAAACTGTTTCAGTCCTCTCACCCAGAAACCTTCACCAAAACATGACTTGATTTTGGCTGACTCAATTCCATTAATCTACAGTTCGCCTCTGTTACTCCATGGTTTTTGAAGCCATGAAAAGGAGCTGATTGGAAATGACCTCCCTCTTTCCCTCCTACTGGAAAGAAACACTAAAAACATTCTCTAATCCGGAACCTGAAGTGTGTAGGAAAATGCATTTACCCTCTTGCAAAGTAGAGCAAAGCCAGTCAACAGAGTCAGAAAAAGATTTTCTTTCGCTTTCTTATTATTTTATTCTCTCTGTCCTCAAGGATGGAGGCAAAACAGGAGGGCAAAAGATATGGAGCATCTGCTTACTTTACCTAAAGTTGTTTCTCAAGCTGCACCAGCACACTGGGGGATGCAGACTGCTACCCAGTCTGGCTGATGTGAATTTCCTTGTCCGTGTTCAGACAGACACTGGCCACTCAAGCCAACAACTAGAGAGAACATCACCTGGGAGCCTGTTCAGAGCTTGACTGGAAAAATTTGCACTGCGAATATTTTCATTCTTTGTGGAATAGTGAGGAAATGCCCATGCAGCAGGCAGGGCACAGTCCTCTAGCACAATCAGCCAGAGGACCCCTGCCTTGCCTGGGTGAGAGAAGTGCCATACCGCTGCCAGGGTGATGCTCTGTCTCAGATAAAATACTCATGTGCCAGTGTTTACAGAGAATATCCCTACTCACGAAACTCAGAGGGTGACCCATATCTCACGTCAGTCCATGGTGACATCCTGGAGTAGCTGACACAGGACATGGTGAAGAGAGGATTATAGAATCAGAGTCTAATCAATGCCAGTGTAGTTGGAGAAGGGATTTAATTCTCTGGTAGGATTAAAAAAGTAATAAAGCTAAGTGTAGAGATATTCTCCACACATATTTCTCCTGAGATAAGGTATTACAAGATATTCTCACAGAATCAGTAGCACATTGTACCAATAACAGTGTTGTGTTAAATGGAGTACGATCGGGTTAATTAGTAGATCAAAAGTAGCTGTCACTAGAGAAAGGCCATGCAACCAGCAGGGACGTTGTTGAAAGCTCAGATTTGTTCAGAACCTTTTCTGATGATATGAAAACCCCACTAGTCACAAAGTTTGTTGCAAAAACAGCGGTCCCAAGGTCACCTGTTCCAAACCACTGGATTATCCTTTTTCGCCAACCCATCCTACAATACTGCGAATTCCAGGTTGCTGTGAACGGCTGTTTCAGCTTCATATTTCAATTTCTTCCTTAACTAAATATTTCACTGTTTCTCAGTGCAGAAATACAGATCAGGGCCTCCAGTCATGTTTTTTTCCTTCTGGGATCTGCCTCTTTGGCCTCTCCATGCTCTGGCCACATCTGGCACCTCAGATGCTGCTTTTCAGCATTGACTCTCCAAAATGTGCTGCTCCAGAATCTGTTTCTAACTCCTTCTCTTCAACAAGCTGCACTTCATCCTTGCTCAGACACGCTTCTTCACTTAACATGAAATTTGTTCCTTTTTTCAGTCCGATTTATATGGACATCCAGTATTTCACTGTCATAGTCAGAGGGTAGAGAAATGTCCAACTGGTCAGCAGCTTGAATCCAAAATACTCGAGCTTCATCTCCCCTATACTGTATTTAATTGATTCCGTCTCCTTTCTCTAGTACCTAAGTTTCCGTCAGTAACAGTCTCAAGGTCTCCACTACCTCAGTGGCTCAGCTAAAATAAACAGGAGTTCATGTTCTTTAGTCTTTAATATCTGTGCTTTAGGCTAGAGCAGACTAGAAGGTTTTTTTATAATTACAGACCACAAGTGGTTGCACGCCAGCGTGTTTCTCTGTTCAAAAAGGTCGCCGTTACCCAGCCAGTTACTGAAAATTTGATCCACGTTTTCACCCAGCAGTGCCGGACTCATGGCATAGCCCTGCTACGGATTTACTTGCAAAGAAGTTTCTAAAACTAATCCATAGTGTGTTTATTATATCCCCAAGCTACATCTGAGAGCAGCCACATAAATGTAGGCCTTTCTTTTTCATTTGTTTTTCAGGAAATTGACAAGTATACCCTGATCGGAACCAGTTCTGTTATACCAGAGAATGCGGAGATGTATGGGCATGAAGTACATTGAAACATTTGCATTTGTATATTCTGTACATTGTTAACTCTTTTACAGACCCTGGCAGAGTACAGTATGATGCCAAATGCTATATGACTTTTCCCCTCCCAACACAGTACTGTTGTGGAGAGCTACATCTCATGCTAACACTACTGCTGCAGCATTTAGGGTGCATGTGGACCAGGCAGCAGTGTGTTTCCTTGTCCTGTATAGGGCACAGCATTGGCTTTCCTACCTTTTTAACTTGGTTTATTACATGGTGAGCAACCACCAGCAGGAGTAACACGGCTGTCTGGAGAACTCCTGAACTGTATGATAAGAGCTGATATAAGCAGGACACCAGGATTTTGGTAGAGAGGTGTGAGTGGGAGTATGATGCACCTACGAGCATTGACACAGCACTGCCTAAGCTGCCAAAAACCAGTCACATTTAAGAAAGTGTGAAACCTGAGGTTCAGCCACTTGAACATTTAACATTACACGGAGGAGATACTTGATACCTGTATAAAACAAGTATGGTCACCACTGGCTGAGAAGCAGCAGGAAGGGCTGCGGTTAGTGAATGCTGATGTGCAAATGTCACTAGAGAGATGTGACTTAGGCTACCCTAGTGCATAATGGAAGTAATTTTATGTCTTCTGCAATGACAGATTTGTCTGGCATCCCTGTCTCTGTTCCTTCCTTCTGACCTCTTCTCCCTGGTGACAAGGGATAGGACAAGAGGAAACAGGTTCACGTTATGTCAGGGCAGGTTTAGATTAGATATCAGGAAACATTTTTACACTGAAAGAGTTATTAAACATTGGAATAGGCTGCCCAGGGAGGTGGTGGATTCATCATCCCTGGAGGTGTTTAAGAAAAGGGTAGATGAGGTGCTTAGGGACATGGTTTAGAAGGGGTTTTTGCCAGGGTAGGTTAGTGGTTGGACCCACCTCTTGAAATGTCTCTGCAATGAGCAAAGTCTGACCATTCAGGCACCAACCTGCTTGAATGTTATTGGCAATCACGAATCAGTGGTCTTTCTTGTTTACTTTTAATGGTCAAATAATGTATTTAATTCTTTCTATGGACCAGAAGAGTGATTCCCTTCTTCGGTCATGGTATTGTATTCCCTTCTGCACACGGCATGGGATGACACTGTCCTTTTGAGCCATGCAGTCTCTTCTGGAATTATTATAATTATTATTATAACATCTGCTATTATTTCAAGATCTTCTTTGATAGTTATAACTCACCACTTACTAATTAATCTCAACTTAATCCCATTTCCAGTACAGTAATCATAATTGATTTTACATGTGGAGGAAATTGAGGTAACTGTGCCCTGTTTCCACTACTCCCTACCCATATTCTTATCTGTGCTTTCTACATTACACAAGTCACAGAGAGATACAAGGAGAAAAGTGACCAAGACCAGTGCAACAATAAAGCCCTCTGAAGTCTCTCTTGCCTTTTGTGGGGATGCATCCCACAGAGTCACTCAGTCTGTTCCACATGGAGCAGCCATGGTATTTCAGGAATCTCTTTCCATCTACCCCATCAGCCCCTCTGAGCTGCAGCAGCGGAGATTACTTTGGTATGCAGGCTGGTCCTTGTCCAGTGAAAAGAGAAATCTGATTGATATTTGTTCATGCCTCACAGAAATTAAATTTTTGAGACATTTTAATGAAGAGAAAATTTAGACACAGAAAGTAAACTTCAATTTTTTCTCACCCTAATTTTTTGTTGAAGTGCACGACCACGCAGCTTCTAGAAGCCATTTGAAAGTGGTAAAGATAGATCCTTGGTTACTAATTTTATCAGGATCATCGTGATTTTAGTAGTCTGTCTCACCCATCCTCTGTCAGGAACACTAATTTCCCACTTAGCGCTCCCCCTGTTGATGGTTTGATTTATAGGAAGATTTGTAATTGTGAAGGATCTGGACATTTTTTTCCACTACAGGAGTGGATGTTGGGTCCCAGCTCTTGAGGCTGGAGGGCCATCTGCACCCCAGCCTAATGCTGCGGTCACCGACCTCAGTGCCATATTACAGTAATTCTGAGTTCTGATCCGCTGCTCACTAATGTTGCTTTGATTTACAAGAGTGCATGGCTTTTCTAGGTTATTCCTCCTCATCTTCAAACTTAATTCCTTCAGCCCTACAGACTAAAAGCACTGCAGATTAACTTCACTCTTTGCCGGGCAGATTTGTTCCCTCACTAGGTAAAATGGAAAAAGTGAAATCTGTTGGCTGTGAAATAAGTGAATTTCTCAAACAGGAGACCCATTGGTCATTTGTGAAGCAGTGGGGACTTTGGTGGCTGTGAAAAAAACCTTACTTGCATTTAAATGGCTCTTTGCATTCAGGACAGAAGACCTTTTTCTTAACCTTGAGGGGTGATAATTCTGGACCAGCGTTGAAAGCAGTTGACAGTCTGCAAATAGGCTCTCCTGTGACCCAAACCATAGCTTCTTACAGGATTAAAATGATTCAGTGTTTGACACTATCAGATTATACTCACAAACATTTATTTAATCCCTTCCTCTCTGTGTTCTCATTGTTTGAACGGAAAGACAAATGCAAGAACATTGAAATATGATGTTTTGAGATCATGGATCTGGACCTGTGCCCTGAGTCACTTCAGCTTCTCTGCCTCTACATCTCACGTAAGCTGTTCAGCTGCTCATATATCATATCTAGTCTTACAGTCTAGGCTCACTGCTCCCCAACCTCTAATAGACCCTGTGAGAAATACAAGCACAACTTTACACTCCATCTCAGCCGTTTCCAAAAACCAAGAAACTGTTGCAATAAGGGGAGGAAAAATGAGTTTAAAAGGAGAAAATAAATTGAATCTGTCAAACCAAATAGCAAGAGGGCTGGCTGGTTAGGTAAATAATTTTTATTGGCTTTTTCCAACTAATCTGCCTGCAGGATTTATTGGTGTTCTACTGTATCCTCAAATAAAGCAGCTGACTCTAGTTCCAGTTTATGCTTTATCCATTAATAATTTTGTACATCCTAGAGAGCATTTATATTATTTATTAATTTTTTTCTAACCATAATCACAATCATTGTGCCTGTTTAATGAGAAATTACTCCAGGCCAACTTGCTAGAATTCAAAGTGCATTTTATCATTCTTACAGAGAGGGCTTTTGGACCATTGGTTCCTAACCCAAGGGCTTCCCTTGGCCAGAAAACATTATGAAGAGGGTATAACTAGAATGGCTTGTGCCCTGCTCCCATGCAAAAAAGAAACACTGCCATGTCTTGTTATTCTATTAACATAATTAAGTTAGAGTATAGCCACTCTACCTCGCACCGTTCAGACTTGTACCAACATGCACACACACTTCTCATCATGCCAGAACCAGGGCAGACAAGGAGAGAAGAGGCAGAAAGCCACTTCATATCTTTCACCTCTCTGGTTTCTGGAGTGATGCTTAGGTCAAAGTTTCTGGTTTTGAGGCTGTAGATGCACTTACATCTCCACGATCTGTGGTAATGAGCCAACAGGTACATCTTTACACAGCTCCTTTCTGGGTTGCTCCATGGCTGTGAAAATGAGAAGTTTGAGTTACGTAAAAAGATGTCGTCCTTACTTTTCTCATAGTTTTCCTATGTGTATCTGTCAGCTTGCTAAAGAGCAGACAAAATGTGGCGCTCAGTCTTTAAAGTCATTCCTTCGTACTGTAGTTTTGTCCTTTTAAAGCTCTGAGCACCTGAAAACCTCCAGCCGCTCAAGAGATGGCACTGAATGAAATCTCTTCTGTTGTTCATGAATCCTACCCTTAGTCAGTTTGAAGTGGGCAAGAAAAAGTTTTCTCCATCCACATATGCCACAGGAAGAGTTTCAGTGACTCAACATTTTGCAGAGTAGAAATGACACTGCTGAAGGCTACAGGGCAGAGGCAAATCCATATGGTACTGTGGCTGCTTCTCCTTATTTCTTTATAAAAACCTACAAGCTAGCCAGCTTGTTAGGAAAGAAATCTGACCCAGCTTATCTAGGTGCAGAGAATCTGCTTCAAAGAAGATCTCAAGGCATCTGTACGTGACAGGTTTGATGCTCCATGAATATATCTCAGAGAGGAAATTTTCCACTAATAAAAGTCATATTAATCTGTATAAGTAACCAGATAGCACTAACACAAGATTATTTTACTCTATGTAAGTTAAATTCATACATGCATTTGCTCTTTGTGAACTAGCTTACTTTCTGACCTTTTCCTGGGTGAGGTCTTAAAGTTCTCTTATTTTTCTGTCAGCTGAGCTTCTACTTTTTTCCAGCTTTTTCACTTGAATAAGTCCAGCATCAACATAAAATGTTTCTGCTCCTTCAGCAGTAAGTTCTCTATATTGTGGCCCCAAGATATTTCTAATTACTCAGACATTTTCATGCATTAAGGTTTACAGAATTAATTAAGTTTAAATTTTAATTTTAAATTTAGACCCTGAATTTTAAATTTAGATCTACAGTGACCTGAATGTCCAAACCAGGGACCCGGCCACATCATGCATCTGGACTTCCCCCCCACAAAACCTCTGGGGTGCCTGAAGGTGTCTGCTCAGTGGGGACATAAAAGCACCGCCTGCTCCCAGGCTAAGGGGCTGGGAGGTGCTCTGTGATCCCAGTGTTTCCACATAGCACTTCTCTGGGATCCCTGGGCACTTGATTTCAGCAGCTAAGGCCTAACACCTACTTCTGAGACACATACAGAGGGCACTCAGGCATTTGGCAGAGCCTAAAAAGGTCCTGGAAAATAATTGGGTAGTGGTGCAGATTTAGACATTTGGAGCAAGATCGAGGAAAGTAACAGACGAGTCCAAGAAAAGACAACAAATAAGGAAATCAATAGGCACCAAAATTGAGCAAGCCGCGGTGCCTGACCTGGCTATTTGTGGGGAGATGCAAGATTTTGTTGCTTGCTCTGAACTCCCAAATGAGGTCTAATGTGTCAGCCCGAGGCCCTGGTGATGGGCTCAGCAGTCCCCCCTGTCCTCCAGGAGCAGGCAGTGCCACAAGCTGTGTCCCGATGCCACCTCTGCTGCAGCCCAAGCCTGCAGGATGGACAGGGTGAGGTGGCGAGCAGAGGTACAAAGATTGGAAGAGATTTCCTGCAGGGCAGTGACAGGCCAGGGAGAAGAAAGCAAAGCTTTTCTTGGCCCAAATACAACTCAGTTTACAGGATCCTGCAGTCTATCATCTTTTACCCTCTATAAACCTCAAAACAGTTAGCTCGAGAGCACGTGAATTGTCATGGTGTACGTGTAGCTTGCTGTTATATGTCAGACAGCATAAACACAAGTCCTGGAAGATTTTGTGTCTTAAGTTTCCCTTACAGTGCAGCGTAGGTGCCACCATAGCATCAATGGCCATCTGAGGGTTGGTGCACCCACCCGTTGGAGGGGGCTGTGCTGGGCCAGGTGGGTCTCTGGGGCTCCTCAGGACCGCGGTTCAGGCACCAGGTCAGAGAAATCACAGGACAGAAAGGGAAGAACAACACGGGTAGGATGGAAAAGTAAATTATTTGGAAGAAAGAATGTGTTATGTCAGGCTTCTTCACCATTGTCTTCTTTTTCCTTTCAAGCAAAGAAAAAAAAAATAAAAATAATTAAGGACACCAGTATTAACATTGGAGAAAGGAGGACATACCAACATTTAAAAAATAAAGCTTATAAAAATTTTAACAAAGGAGCCCATTTTCTGTAATATTTGTCAAGTTACATTTACATTAATAAACACAGTTCTAAGAACTTGAACAGAACACTACAATTCGCTTGCGCTCTTAACTCCTTAGTTCTCATTCTCGTCTGTTTTTAAATCTCCCTTTCAGTAATATTTCAGTCACCCTGATGAAACCAACAGGACTATGGACACAACTCTTAATGTAAAATACTGCTTTGTTCACATGAGCACTCTGCATGAAATTTGAGACATTTATAAATAAACATAGAATATATCAATGATTATGGTGTATACTAACACAAAGAATAATGTAACAATATAAGTTCCATAACTGCTGTTGTACACTTAAGTAATTATTTTTCTAAATGCAGACAAAAATCTATTGTTCTCTAATTAAAACTAAACAGCAGCTTGCAAACTAGCCACGATCTGAAGACAGACATAAAATGTTAACTGTTAAAATGTTCAGACTCCATGCTTATTTACTCTACAGGGCAGAGAATGCTGGACGAGTAGGAGAGAAATCCCAGGACATCTGATAGCCAGCAGGAGACAGAGAGAAAGAGGCTCTTATCTAGAAAAAGAAATAGCAGCTGACACAGCTGTGAACAGGCTTATATTATTTTATTTCCAATGTACGAACAGAGTGCTTAGCAAACATTTCTTGAGATTTGAGGCTCTATCTGCCGAGCATCGCAAGCAGGATGAGCATGAGTACTCACCACCTCCCCCGCCATCTCAAGGTTATTAAAAGAATGAAGACATAGGCATGGATTTAATACCACTGGAGCCTGTTCAGTTCTCTGGACTGAATTGTACTGAGTCAGAGTGAGACTTCCAAGTTTTTGCTCAGGGATGGCCATTAAACATCATTAGATTGCAGTCCCTACTAACTTCCACCGAAGTCAGAGCCGTGACACCCAAATCGTGATGGTGAGTAGCAGTTATTGCAGCACAGTTCCAGTATGAGCTTCTGGCTGGACTATTGCTGCAGTTTCAGTGATTCACATCAGTAGATGACACTGCAAATTGAAATGACAATCGGCCCCTCTAAAACTGTTTATACCAAAGCTCCAGAAGCCCTGCAGTTGAGCATGGGGAGTGCTGGAAGCATGGAGGCACGCCACCAACTGCCACTGGCTCTGCCTCTCTGTGCAGCCGTTTTTTACGGGTGAAATACATTGGAGACAGATGCCCTCCCCACAGAAGAGGCTAGCTTTGGAGTTTAGATTTGACTGACAGCCACAAGCATGGCTGAAGAACAAAGTAAAAGAAGGAATATCTCTTTCAGATAACTCTAACTACGAATTTTCCTTTACCAAAAAGCAGACACTGATACACTTGCCCAATGAGAAAAGGACAAGAAAGATGTTTTTACTTCTCCAAACTGTGTCCTTTTTATATTTGTCATCTAGCTAAGAATCATTGCTTGGTCTACTGTTTTACCCAGGAGAGACTGGGTACACATCAGGAAGTCCACAGTGTCAATGGGGCATTTTAGTCCTTGTAGATACCTGTGTTTACCATGACTTCCATCATAAATTTGTCTTAATCTTGACTGTTGCTCTTAATCTTAATCTTGACTTCATATATGTAGTCACTTTCCCTTCTCTTCTCACAGATTGATATCAAATCTGCCATTGCCTTTCCATCTGCAGGTTCTCCTGCCTTCCTTTCCACAGTGATTTGCCCAGTCCTTTGCTTTTTTGCTGTACCTTTTCCCTTTCCTTGTAGTTAGAGATATATACTACATATCTTTTTGCATTAAAGAATTTCCTTTTTCTCCTCTTCTGCTAATTCTCTTATTCAGAACCCTCTTTCCCTAGCTCCCCACTAATTTTCCCAGCTTCTGTGCTCCCATCCCCCACTGCACACTTACCCTGCACAGCCCCCTTTTTAAAATGGAGCTGGACACATCCTTGCATGACTTAAACCCACATGTACAGATTTGTTAAAACATTTCAAAGGACCCATAACGACATCTTTACCATGCAGACCTACAAACAGCCCACTCTTCCCTTCTTTTTGCTGAAATCTCATGCCTTCTTCTTCTTCTTTATTCATCCTCTTTACTGTTTTCTTCACACCCTCCCTGATGATTTAATTTTCCATCTTTGTATCCTATCCTCTCACATAGTTTGGGCTCTAATCTCCTCTCTTCTCAAAAAAAAAAAACAAACTCAGGTGAAAAACATCCTCTTGAAATCCATACTCTCAAATGCTGGTTTACTGCATTTCTTCCCTGGGTCACAAAATTAATTGAACTCTGTTGTTACCCTAGTCTGCAACTATCATTTCCAGCTTCAGCCTCGATCTCTTCCACGCTGCTTTTTTTTTTTCACCAGTTTCCACAAACTGCTTTCAAAATTTCTAGCTTCATCTTGGCTATATTCCAGGGCCTGAGCAGTCTCTTGGTCTTTCTGCTGCTCTTGCACTGTGATAAATGGCTTCTCCATCCTGCGCTGCTCCCCCTGCCAGGCTGCCTGCCGCACAGCGTTCCATAGTGTTGGTCTCCCCCATCGCTCCCCTCCCTCTTCCCATTGACTCTGGTGATGGTACTGGATGATCTTCTTGGCTTTCTCCTTCCCTCTCCAGCTTTCTGGGTCATCTAAGCTACACACAAGGCTTAAGCTTTCATGTGTGTGCCCAGGGCATTGCACTTCCATCTGAGCTCCTTGCTCCAGTCCAGAATCCCTCTCTGAACCTCTCCGTTATCTGTCACTATTGACAAGTAGAGGAGAAGTTAGGGAAAACTATTGTAATACAAAGCAGGCAGCAAATATAAGTAAATACTGCTCTCTTCTGCAGTCTCAGGATGCTGAATAGAATCTATGGGCTTCACGGGGACAGTGATGGGCACTTTTCACTCTTGCATGGTAGAATAATAGTTCCTGACACAAGTTGGGGAGAAAACCTGGTGTGCATAATTAGGGACAGGATTGCACCCTGTCACTTCTGAAGAGAAAAAAATTGTGGTAATCTGAAATGCTGTTTGTACCGCAGGATGCACAAAGTGAAAATGTACATCGCATCTTCTTTTTTCATAGATGTAATCTAACACCAGAAACGGAGAGAAAACAGTTGACATGGGATACAAGTGAAAGCAACAGCAATCCTTGGTCTCTAATAACATCCTATGGCAATATATCGGTGACAACAAAGGATTAGTTTATGGGAAAGAGCATGCAATATGAATCTTGCTGCACCAGGAGGGCTTTTCTGTTGTGCTTGAAGGGAAGAGCTGACATTAGCCTGTGGCACATCAGCCTGAGAGGCAGCGGAGTGTTCCTCAGGCATGGCCCACGGCTCACAACAGAACTGACAAAGTGAAAACCAATGTTTTTCTTTATGTTATGCAATTAATCCTTTTATTGTCCAGATTTTGGTGAGAATCTTCTGCAAAGGCCAAAAAGGCAGTTGAGGGCCAAAGGGGCAGCCCTATAGGAGCAGTCTAGAGAGAATAGTTAAACATAAGCAAAAAATATCCTGACAGCTCTGCTCTTTTTTGACTCAAATGAAGAAAATACTGATCAAGGGGAGGGAGAGTTCCTGGAGAAAAAAAAAGAAAGCAAACATTTTCCAGGAATATCTGCATGATATGCTCTTCCCCTTCTTCTGGGAAGGAAGGAACATCTCAGGGACTCATAGACTCATAAAAATAAAGATTATCCTACCTAAGTATTTTGGAGGGACCCTTTCCAAGAAGCTAGAAGGTAGCGGATATTAGATAATATCCATTAAGATTACAGATAAAAGGTCTAGAAGGAAGGAAAGCCCGCAGTCAAATATTCAGCTTCTTGACTGGATAACGTTGAATCCCTCCCCTTTTTCTTCTGTTAAGCATACACTCTTTAATGACTGCAGCTTTTCTCCACAGCTAATCCCCTGCCTATTCTAGTGATCAGGATGTCTGGTGCACTGTGATTTTGTAACCATTTCAATCATATTTTTGCTTAGATTGTGGTCTTGTGGACCCTCCCAAGGTCCAGGACTCATACTGGGTAAACCTCAGCACCATCTTCTCTGATGGTTTTTGTTCCCAGCATCAATGCTTCTTGAGCTTCCGACATTCCTGTGTAAATCCACACTTTCTCTCCAGATGGTCTGAAATTCCTATGCAGTCTTGTATTTTCCTTTGTCTGGGCAGAGGTGACCCAGCACAGATTTCCTGGGACAGCTGAAGAAGCTGCAGCCTGACTGGCAGTTCAGCTCCTGCAGCATCTGCTCCTCTGCCCCAGGAGATGGTGACAACCACACAGAGGCCATTCCTGCAGACATGTGCTTGTGTATTAGAGTCTACGACGATTCATCCACTTACTTTTGTAAAAGAGCTCAGTGAATTAGTTAACTTTATTTTAAATCAAGTATGCCAGGTAAATCCACCAGCTTCAGTAAGTCTTAATGGTATTTTCCCTTTATTCCCCCGGCTTATTATTAGTAAAAAAATGACACAATTTGCTGAGAGTATTCAGTCTAAAGTCCACAGATATGGTGTGATTTCATCCTGTATGGAAATTTTCCAAAGCTACAAGGACCTGAAAACACGGTTTTGTGATGGAACCAGAATTTTAAGCAATGTCACAAAGACACTGCTCCAGTTATGCAGCCTGGAAACAAGCATTCACACTGGAGGCAGTGTTTTAGATGTACCTTGCTCAGCCATAAGTGATTCCATCTGTGGCTCAAAATCAGGAAACCTACTTCCATGATCAGCCTCTTAAGCCAGGTAGCATCCATGGGCAGATACACTAAAGAGAAGAGAAAGTAAAGAACATTTACTTCCTTTATCCCTGATTCACTGTGGGACTGATTCTGCAAGATGAAGATATCCTAGAGAGGGGTTGGGGAAGCCCATGGGAGGAGCAGAGCCTCATTTGACACAAGGAGCAGCAGCCAAACTTTCCTAATTTGGCTTGAGTTACTGCTGTGACGCTCGAGCCGCCCCATTCCCTGAGGTGCAGGTGATATTTGTGTGGATGCAGATTTTAACCTTTTTAATCTTTACTTTGTTTCCATTTTCAAAAGGCCACCAGATTATTTGTCTGATTAGTCGACTGGAGTAGAACAAAGAGCAGGCACATGCCAAACGACACGGAAAAACAAGGAGTTATCCTAGGACTGTCTGCCATCCTGTATGATAGCACAATATGGAGGAGGGAGGTGGAGGGAAACATTTCTTTCTGATAAGATTGCTACATTCCGCAACACTGAATTTTCCTTTGCAAAGGAAAGAAAAACACTAGTAAAGATAAAAGCTTTCTTGCTAACTTTCCTCTCTGTCTGTTTGGAACTACTGTCAAGAAAGCAAGATGCTGTGTGGATGCTTTCCTGGTGCCAGGCTGCACATAACCATGGTCACATCGGTACTGTTACAACGGCAGGTTTACAAAGGGGAGTGGACTTTCCTGTAAAGGTTTTCTGCATCTCTCCCATTATGAGAGACTTTAGAGAACAGTAGGAACAGTACCTTTTGGTAGGCAGGCTGGAAAACACTGGATTGATGTGCACACTAACAGCTCTGCCTCAGTAACGTAGAGCAGGGCAGGAGATCCTTGAGTGGTGGGATTATGACCAAGGCACACAGATTTGACAGTAGGGCAAAGAAAATAATCCAAAGACCATTAGTGTCCCCTCTGATCTATAAGACTCAAAAATATACTGCCTTTAAAGAAGTAAACATCTAAGGAACTACAGCTGCAGCCCTGCTCTGCCTCTTTTGATTACCCTCAAAATATAACAATCGTTGCTGCAGTTAAGCGATCTGTCACTCAGACTTGCTGTAATGACCAAAGGGCCACAAGAGACTGGGGACCAATACATCATGTTCTGCTCAAATAGGAGGTGTGAGATCATTGCCACCACTCCTCAGCACCAATGGATGAGTAAATATGAAGACCCACATGCAAAGGCCCACAAGACTAGGTAAAAGGAAGAAATTCTTTATGATGAGTGTGGTAACACACTGGAAGAGGTGGTCCAGAGAGGTGGTAGATACCTGATCGTTGGCAACATTCAAGGTCAGGTTGGACGGGGCTCTGAGCAACCTGATCTAGTTGAAGATGTCCCTGCTCATTGCAGGAGGGTTGGACAAGATGACCTTTAGAGGTCCCTTCCAATCCAAACCATACCGTTATTCTGCGATTATGATCATTTGTTCATATGCTGACAACTCTTCGAAAACTTCAGTTTCTTTTCTAAGACCATTATTTTTCAACTCAAAAGTGACAGGCAGCTAAAAATGATCAGTATCCCTTAGAACAAAAGGATGCTTGAATCTGAGGTTCCCAGAGCAGTCGTGAATTTGTCCAAATGAAGATCTTTTAAAAAACTTCTGCAGTAGTTGTTTTTTTGGTTTTTTTTTTACTTTACAATTCAAGTAACTCCTGCTGAGGTTTTACAAATGAAAATATGAAACCACAGGCTGTCAAAATAGGAGATTAGGAATGCATAACCCTAAATCAGTTCTGTCTGGCTGATAAGTGGAACAGCAGGATTTCTACCCCTTCTTCTGTTTTTTTGTTTGGTTTTGGGTTTTTTTTTTTACACAACTCATAGTAGACACAGAAATTTAAACGCAGAGCTAATGCTACCTCTGCCAGGATGTAGAGTGATGGAGATGGATAACAGAATGATGAAGTGTTGATTCAGTGGAGGGTTTTTACAATCCTGAACACCCAGCTAAATGGTCCTATTGAGCAATGGCACCAAACATTCTTCAATCCATATTCGTTTAATTGTAAAGTTGACAGTTCTGTTTGCATGCACTGTAGTGCAAAGCCAGAATATACGCTACAGGCCAGAAAATGCTGGTCTCTTACATGAACCAGAATGGAGAAACAAATTTTCCGATTCCTCCTGGCTTTCTATGTCTTGTTTCCAGCGGTGAATGAGTTTGGGCATTGTCTTAAAAACATTGAACTTGCAGACATTGTTTACTTTAGCTTTCTATTAACTGTTATAAACTTGACAAAACACATCCCCTGCAACAGCTGCGCATTCTTAACATTAAAAAGTAACAATAGTCAAAGAGCTGTTTTTCTTCATCACACTCACAGTGTAAAGTTAGAAACAGGTCTGCTTGTTTAACGTAGAAGCACATCCTTTGGTTCGTCTTGCTCCTAGCTCCTAGTAGCTTCATCTGATGCCTCCTCATAGGGACAGAAAACCACCAGTCCACCCCTATCCATTCATCCTCCACCAAGACTCTTCCATTTTCACAAACCTCTGTCATATTGCCCTTCAACTGTCTGTTTTCCAGATTTTGGAGTCCCTGCTCGCCTGGCTGCTCTTCACACAAAATTGTGTTGATCACCTTCCTTTCAACCCCTTCCAGTCCCACTGCACCCCTCCTGAGCCTGGGGGGATGGGAAGAGGGCATAGTGCTGAAGACATATGTGAACCATGGACTTATGCCAGCGGTGCAGTGCTGTTCTCCCTTCCTTGTTCCCTCTCTAACCTGGCTGATTCAGGACAAGTTTTGAAGTCTTCCATCCTTCAATTCTTTCCCTAATTGTGCCCCCCTAATCTCAGCATGCGGAGCAGTGAACGTTTCTACTTGAAGTTTCAGTGCTATTTCCTCCAGCACAAATACTGTTAACCCTTTGGTAACATGGTT
This sequence comes from Rhinoptilus africanus, assembly GCA_013400135.1. Lineage (NCBI taxonomy): Eukaryota > Metazoa > Chordata > Aves > Charadriiformes > Glareolidae > Rhinoptilus > Rhinoptilus africanus. The sequence continues at coordinate 152,721 of VXBO01011998.1, forward strand.
GGGGCAAGGCCTCCATCTTACTCGGTCACTCAGGGCAGAGCACTTTCAGGCGCAGCTCATGCGACTGCCCTATACATAGTATTTCCAGGCTCCAGCAGCTTAACAGTACACAGGACAGAGTTCATGAAGCATCCAATTCATCACTTTATTCCTGCACTGCCAGCTCAAAATGGGCCGTGATAAAAAGATTTTACAGCTGTTTTCCGGAAACTTGTTCATAGTTTCAGAGAGCAATTCAGCCCCACTGCTCAGGGCTGACTGAAGTGGGTTTGTTATTCATACAGCAGTTAAGTATCTATCTCTGGCAATGCGAAGCTAACTCTCTCCTTTGACTGCACCCCGTTCTGGCAGTCTGAGCTGCTCACTCTTCTCAGCTATACACTTGGTAAGTCCACATCAGGCCCCCAGGAAGCGATGAAAACCCACCCTTAACCAAGCAAATCCACCAAGACCATTGTGTTTCCTCGGCCGCAGTGGGAAGTTTGAGCAAGCCGAGCCCTGAGATCTTGCAAGCAGCAGTTCCCTGTTGTCATCTTGCCATAAACTGCCTGTAAAGCGTTTTAAATAAAAAATGAATGATGGTGTTAGTGCTCTGCATGAGCAATTCTGTGGACTCAGCGCTCTAATAAATCACCTGCGTGCCGGGTGAGGGCAATGTTTAGGAAGTGGAGGGAGATTTGTAGGTTGCGGAGAGAATGAGGTTTTCTGAGGCATTAAAGAGCACAAAATGTCTTTCTGGGAGTGGGGGCGGGGGATAGGAAAGGGGGAAAACAGGAAGAGTAATTACAGGCCCTACGTCTCTTTGATAAAGGAGGGGATTTTCAATATTTCAGCCATACTTGCGTTAATTAGAAACATATTGGTAGCAAAGAATTGAAGCAGGTTTGTAACTAACCAGTCAATGTAGGCATCATAGCATGAAATCACGCTACAAGCCCAAAAATGTGTTTTGCTAACCATCCGTTAAATCTTCATCTCAAGTTTTGCAAGCCATTTAAATTGCAGAGAAACTTTCCACTACAGCCAAGTAAATCAGGAGCAACTCAGCCTCTATGCTTGCACAAATAAAGCTAGGAGAGGGAATCAAATCAGAAATGAACTTAAGCTTCTCCTCCCTTTTCAAGACACCTATTTTTATTTTAATGTGAATATAACTCTTACAAAAAATGTTGGACGGGAAGAGCCAGAAACAAAGCTTGGTAGTAATTAAATGCTGGTTTCAGCTTTGCAGGACATATTTATCAACCCCTCTCAACAGGCCTTTGACTCAACTTGAAGTAACTATGCCTCAGACAGTTTTCCAGCTTTCCTAAACCTTGCTCTCCCTTCTGAGATTCCTGATGTTACCTTAGTGCAGATGAACTGGACAACTGGCAAAAAAAGTAATGTTGGTTCTCACCAGGCCTCGAGTCAAGGGAACACTGGCACAGGCTGCCCAGGGAGGTGGTGGAGTCTCTGTCTCTGGAGACATTCAAAACCCGCCTGGATGGGTTCCTGTGCAACCTGCTCTAAGGTGGCCCTGCTCTGGCAAGGGGTTGGACTAGATGATCTCCAGAGGTCCCTTCCAACCCTGTGATTCTGTGATTCTATGAAAGTATTCTGGCCTTTGAATAAAAATTCAGCCGCTGAGATACTGAGTAACCTCTGCCTTTGCTTTTGTGGAGAATCAGCAGAACTGAACACCATCAGCTTACAAGTGGTACTGGATTAATCGATCTCAGAGAACAAGATTATTTCTTTTTAAAAAGCACCTCCAACCAGATGCCTACATCTGGTTGTGTGTGAGTGGCTGAATTTTTCCAAGCTCTGCATATGCAGCAGCTTCTGCAGAGCTGGGGGGGGGTCTAACTTTTTAAGCACCCATTTTTAAAAGCTTTTGCCAAGAATCTGTTTCACACCCACCTCCATCGCCTTCAGTTAGCAAAGTGTGAGAACCTGACATGTAAATGACAACGGAGCCGAGCTACGGCTGAAGTCGTTCCTTTAATTCACTGACATTTCTGGGACAGTGAAACTAAAAATGCCTGAGCATTCAGAAGAGGAGCTTTTGTTTCATACACTAATAGTTCCCCTTGTTCTCCTTATGCAATTGTCATCATTTATTCTAATTCCCAACCGAGCAGTTTGGGGTGTCAAGCGGATACCAGGGACGGTGAAGCTCACAATAGCTGCCTCTTTCCCCTCTTTTAAAATAAAAAGAAACATGCGCACTGGCTGCAGCCCCTCTAGTGCTTGCCTCCCCAAAACAAGCACTCGTTTCTCTTGATGCCGCGCTGACAAGGCCATCAGATTTTTGTGGTGAGCCTGTCACAGCAGAGAGGGAAGATGAAGAGCTGGATGCCTGAGCAGGTCCCCCCTGCCAGCAGCCTCTGCCCCTTGCTGCTTGCAGCACTCGTGGGTCCAGCTGCAGTGATTCACCCCAGTCATCTGTCACTGTGCCCACCCCTGCACGTGGGAATAAGCTGACCTCTCTGTGGGGTTCAGGTCCCATGATCCTATGAATTCCGCTGAAGAAAAGAAAACCCAGCCTACAGCTGCGAACCACTCTTCCAAAGTCCAGCTGTATGGCCTTGCATATAAATGCAAGGAAGTTTCAAGACGTCTGTGCTAAATGAGAATATTGGAGGAAATGGGTCTGGAAAAGCATGGCTTGCAGAAGAAAAGGAAAAAAAGAACCCAAAGATGTAACTTATGGTATATTTTAAATCTTGCTTGTGCTACAGGCACAGTGAAATAAGTGGGCAAGTTGTAATAGGAGGTATTGTTCTGTTTGGAAAAGGCAGGGGGGTTACCATTTACCTTCCCACATGTGGAAATCGTGTAGTTATGGGTTTTGTGTAGGAATACCTTTTCCTGTCCTTTGAGTTTATCCCGGAGAAGCTAACCATGGAAGCTCTTTGTCCCTTTTACTTTAATGTCAGAGTTATCCTGAACCAACACTCTTCATCTTAAGGTCCTGGACTTCTGGCTTTGCAGAACCTCTCAGCACCTGTAATTCCCTGAAGTTTCTATTGATAATACTATCTGCTTTAACCTGGTTTAGGACATTTTATTCAAGGCTTGTCTTCACCCCGTACATAAATTCTCTCCCTCCCTTGCTGAAACAGATGTCTCACCAGCTGGGTCCTGGGGTCTCAGAGCACATCCAGTTGGTGCTTGGAATGTGGCAAGGATGCAGAGAACTGTCCTGGGCACCCACAGCATCACAACCACCCAGCCTCAGCATGGGATCCAGTGCCTGCGCCAGACCCTGGGTGAGGAGTGGGACAGGACACCCACAGTGAGCCCCACACGCCATGGCCACCCGGCTGATACCCCCACCCAAGCCAGGCCCTTTAACGCTACCTTGCATATCAGCTTTATCAGCCATAGGCACAACCTTTGCCCTTCATCCCACAATCAGGGAATAAATGTGAAGACAAAACTCAAGAAGTTAGAGAAAAACAGGGTCTCCTACTGAAGATGCTTTACTGCAGCGTTAATTTGCAACACAAGAGTTTAAAATTAGAGAGAATGCAACATTTCTTGCTGTGTCCCAATCACTTGAACACGTGAAACTGAAAATATTCCCAGATGTGCTTCAAGCCCAGAGTAAAATCAGAGGCAGGCTGACTTGCGGCATATGGCTGGCTCTGCACCAGTTCTGCCGGTGCTGTGGAATCCCCTCAAGACCTCACACCTTCCCACTCATGTCACACAGCTTCAGAAGCAGCTCTAGGGCTTTCTCAAAAATAGCTTAATCTTTAATTGTCAGTGACCATGGAACTTAATTTCCTGAAAGTATTTGATTGCCTGCTGGGAATCAAGTATTCATTAAGCATTGGATGCACCTTTTAGCCCATGTTCACAACTACTGCTAGTAATTTAACACCCACCCCTGCTCCCGCTGACATAAAATTCCGTGGATTTATTAGCAGGTTTGGATCCTTTTCAGGAGTCAGAAATGCTTAGGTCAATACATGTGAGAGAGATCGGTAAAGGAGCAGTATGCCTGTCATGCCATGAGCACTAATAAATGCAATTGACTTCAAATTGAAGAAGTTGTGCTATTTCATCTTGTGTACCATACCACATTCGCACACACATGACCAGCAATTCAGGTGACCTGCAGAGATGTCATAAAAGAATGTCCCCAGCTGCATCTGGAAGTCTGGGGTGGGGAATTAGAGGCATGGGATCATTGCAGTAGAGGAAGTACGATATGGGATCTGGGTTAGGAGTCTACAGGGATATAGAGAGATACACTTTTATTTATATTACTGAAGCACATGCCCTTATTGTTGCTCTGTCTGCGAGTGAGGGAGTAGCTTGCAGACAGCCTCCAGGGAATGCACATGAGAATAACAGAGGGAGTGTGTATATTTAGGAAGTGACCTGGAAAAACATAAGTCATGGTTTCTGTTGTGCTGAAAGTGAACTGAACCAATGTAAATTCTTGTCCTCTCTTCCTTTACTGCAGACCAAGTGAATGCCTGGTTCATAGGGGCTGTTCTATGGGTTTGTATAGTTGCAGAATTACAATTAAAAGCTCCAAATGTATTACTTGCTTGTGCAAACCCCTTGAACAACCTTGAGACAAGAAGTTTGTAGCCAAGTCATGAAATATCATACCTGTTACCCTTTTTGCCAAAGGAGTACTAGCTAAAGCCCCTTAACTGAGTCCTAGCACAGTGCCTTGATGAAGGGTGTCAAAGAGGTGCCCTGTTCCAGAAAACGGCTGCATCCTCACCATGGACTGCTCCAGAAGTTTGGCAGTTGACACTGGTCAGATGACATCTGAGGAACGTGCTTATCAGATTACACACAGAACACTTTATTTGCAAATTGTGCTTAAAGATGCAAAATAATGAGTTTAATCTGCCATGGGAAAATGTTAGACATTTAATTGGAATATTGGAAACAATTACTAAAGAAATACAAGACACAAAGCAAAACGAATGAGGAAATAAAAGAATCCTGTAGGGTATGCCATTAAAAATTGGCCTCTTCAAGCTACAACTTCCATCTTCCCCTTGTAAAAGCTATCGGCTCTTTTTTTGAGGATCAGAGGAGACAGGGAGCAGATGCAGACCTAATTCCCTTTCCTTTCCCTTCCCCTCCCAGGATGAAATACCCTGTGCTATTTATCATTTCCTTCTGAGTGCCTACTTTCTTAGTCCCTCTGCTTCAGTACAAGAGCAGTGCATAGTAAAGAAAGAGCAGGTTCCCACCCAGTAGAAACTAACCTTTCGTTTGGGTGTCCATCTTGGTGTATCTTCACTTTTTGCTTGGTTTTTCCTTCTGCAGCTTTTGAAAAACATTATGTGAAACCTTCAAAAATCACAAAACGTGAGAAACAAGTGATTTATCATCATTTGAGCAGTCTTAAAATATAATTGCCAAAATAATAGCCTCTGGTGCATACATGCACATGAAGTGTAGATTTTTCCAGCCTCAAAACTTTTTATTCATCCACTAGATTAGGAGTGATGAAAATTCAGAAGTTATGATCAAGATCCGCATTTCAAGTTTAATATGCAGGTAGTTATATTGAAGATAATGTGATCAGTGATAAAAAAATATCGAATGAATTTATAAGGAATAAATCATGCCAGAAATCTGACTGTTGTGCTTGATGGAATTATGAAAATAAATGGAAAATAGGAATAAGGTAGATAGGTTAATTTGATTTTGCAAAGCATGTGAAAAAGTGGTATGAAATTTACAAAAAGATTACATCAGGATTGGCTAGAAGATGAACAAATGTTTTGCAAAGAGATTAAAGAACTGTAACAACGGATAACAAGTATTTTTCATGATAAAATGTGTGATGAGATACAGAAAAAATTGCTATTAGGTGCAACAATATTTTCAAGAAAGCCTAAGTCCTTTAAAAGTCTAGATTTTGATCCTCTTTAGGGAGCAAAACCAAAGAAAATCTCAGGAGACACCCCTGAATCTTCAGGCATAATAATCACAAATTTAAATCCAATGGGATCAGAGCTGGTTTTGAGAAAGAAAATGCAGGAGTTTAATCAGAAAGTCAGCTTAATTTCCTAGTCACTTGGAAACCTCTGTAAATATTACCATTGCCTTGAAAAGTATTTTCACTGAGGATCCAGAAAATGCATTACATGTATAGGCAGTGCTAAGATGCGAGGCGAACAAAACCACGCAACACTGAGATGGTAATACAGTGAGGACCAGAAAGGTAAGAGCATAAATATTAACCAAATTCAGTCTACCTAGGAAAAAAAGTTAGGTTGCTTAAAGCTGTCAAGATAAAATATTATAAACCATAAACAGAGCTAAAGGAACAGTGAACTAAAGCAGGGAAGGACTGATGGGAGCTGGGGCCACGCAGGCAGGTACACACAGCTTGGGGTTGGGCTGGGACTGTGCCCACAGGCTGTAATGGTTCTGAAACTCAGCTTTCAAATGGTATCCACAAGCACAATGCCAGAAAGAGCAACAGATACAAGAATTCAGAGAAAATAAATAAAAGCTACACAAAAGGAGCCAAAACATAAGGTAAAAACTACACAAAAGGAGCCAAAACCTAAGGCGGTGTCCATTGAAGCTCTCTGCTTCCTTCAGACAAAAATTCAACTCAGTTTACATCTTCAAGGAACCATCTCTCTTTTTTTTTTGTACTTTTATGTTCAGGCTACAAATACTTCTCTCATACCTCTTGAGAAGTGTTTTAATAGTTTTACTCACATTTCTTGACCATAACGAGTGCATGCAGAAAAACAAAACAGTACAATGGATGAGAAAAAGTTGACTAAATATTCCCAAAACTCAAGACAGGCTTCATCTGAGAAGAGGGCAAGGTTCTCACTCTATTTTTATTTTAGTTGGAAATATCTGCTCGCCCTTAATTGTGATACTGATAAAAACAGACAAGCAAGACCTGTTGAACACAATTGGCCCTGTAGTATTTTCCAGGTCCTGCAATTAATAATATGTCAAACAATGGGATACTGGTGCATGAAGACGAGATGCAAACAATATTCCTACACATAGGTGACTGCCTACAGGCTGATTTGATTTACTGGATTGAGAGGATGACACTTGTCAAAACTTGTTCACAATTAGAATAACTTCTACCTGGATCATCAGAAAAATGTCCTGTTGAAGACAAAGAATGCCCCTAAGGCACGGACATAAAAATAATGGATATTATCTACTAGCATGCTGTCAGGGTATTTGGAGTTAAGTTAGGGCCTTGCCAGGACTAGGAAGGAGTATTCAGTTTTCAGAGAGAAGCAATAGGGTGTTTCACAGTCATAACTGCATGGTAAGAGGAGAATGGAGATTTTCAGCAGGAGCAGAAGAGGAGGAGACTGGGAAGACCAAAGAAGCACAAGACTGAAAGGTTAGATCACCTGGACAGGATAGCCAGTGAGCACAGGACTCAGGAGTGGGGTGTTACCAGTTCAAAGCCACCTTGAAGGGACAAAGGTTTCTCCTTTTTTTCAGTTCTGCTCATCATGATGTCCATTTAGCCACTCTTTTCATACAGAAAGAGTGGCTGTAATTAATGTATGAAGAATACTATATTAGCTCTGTAAAGATGTTGATTAGCATTTAGGGACACTAAAATATGGGCTGGAAGAATGGTATGCCATTTTTTATGCACCACATACATAAGTTGCACAGACATTTCTCAGGCATCATCTGAAAGCACGTGGAGGAAAAGCAAGCTATCAGAAATAGTCAACCCGGATTCACCAAGGAGAAGTTATCTAATCTGATAGCCTTCTATGATGGCATGACTGGATGGTTAGATGAGGAGAGGGCAGTGGATGCTGTCTACCCTAATTTTAGCAAGGCTTTCAAAACAGTCTCCCACAGCATCCTCCTAGGGAAGCTTAGGAAGTGTGGTTTAGATGAATGGACAGTGGGGTGGATTGAAATTTGGTTGAAAGACAGAGCCCAGAGGGTCATGATTAGGGGCATAGAGTCTAGTTGGAGGTCAGTGACGAGTGGTGTTCCCCAGGGGTCAGTGCTGGGCCCAGTCCTCTCCAATATATTCATCAACGACCTGGATGAGGGGATAGAGTGCACCCTCAGCAAGTTTGCTGA
>VXBO01011998.1:160826-179430 GCA_013400135.1 Rhinoptilus africanus
ACAAGAGGTAACAGGCACAAACTTACACATCAGAGAATCACAGAATCACACAATGTTTCAGGTTGGAAGGGACCTTAAAGATCATCTAGTTCCAATGCCCTGCCATGGGCAGGGACACCTCCCAATAGACCAGGCTGCTCAAAGCCTCATCCAGGCTGGTCTTGAACACTTGCGGGGATGGAGCATTGACAACTTCCCTGAGCATCGTGTTCCAGTGCCTCGCTACCCTTACCGTAAAGAAATTCTTCCTAATATCCAGTCTAAATCTCCCTTCTTTCAGTTTGAGGCTGTTGCCCCGTGTCCTATCATAACACTCCCTGATAAAGAGTCCCTCCCCATCCTTCCTGTAGGCCCCCTTTAGGTACTGGAAGGCTGCTATAAGGTATCCTCGGAGCCTTCTCTTCTCTAGGCTGAACAACTCCAAATCTCTCAGCCTGTCCTCATAGCAGAGGTGCTCCAGCCCTTTGATCATCTATGTAGACAACATAGGAAGTTCTATATAAACATGAGGAGGAACTTCTTTACCTTAAGGGTGACAGAGCACTGGAACGGGCTGCCCAGAGAGGTGGTGGAGTCTCTGTCTCTGGAGACATTCAAAACCTGCCTGGTTGTGTTCCTGTGCAACCTGCTGCAGGTGGACCTACTCTGGCAGGGGGTTTGGACTAGATGATATCCAGAAGTCCCTTCTAACCCCTATCATCTGTGATTCTGTGAAAGTTAAACTACATTAATTCCTCAGTGACAAATGGCATATTTCTATGCTAAAACACTGCCTAATTCCTTTATTTATTCTCCCTCCAGATGTTCATAAATTTCTTTTAGGTCAAACAGCTCCTAAGCTTCCAGTACTAATATATAGGAGTTCAATATTTAAATTATCTATGGGATGGTTCATATGAATCAAGCACTTATAAATCTTACTCTTAATGTCAATAGGTATACAAGACCTTACGGGTTTTATGGAGTTAGAGAGTTGTAGACATGTGCATAGATATGATAGCAGCATTCACAATAAGACAGAGAATGTAAGTCGAATACTTTATAGATCCAAGGGATCCATTAAATAATCTTGGCTTATTTCTCAAACAGCTGTTAATAAGAAGTACTTAACTTGTTAATTAAAAATTTGCCGCTAATTACAGCTGCAGCTTCCTACCCAGCATGACTGAAATTGCAACTGATAATTATTTATTTGAATGTTAAAATGACTGCCGTGGTCACTCAGGAACACAGAAGGGTCCAGTGCCATTACTGCTGATGTTTCTGCAGTTGGCCTTGGTGAAAAAGGTGAATGACTCTGTGCTTCTTGGCAAATTCATTCCCATCTGGCAACACGCACAGGACTCGATAACTGCAATTCCAATTAGTGCTGCTATCTCCCCTGACCAGGTGCTCTCCCCATCTCCTGCACCTGCCTAGGTAACTCAGGAAGCTCTTTCAAATATGTAACAGCACTAGTCCCTTTTTAAACAAATCACAATGCAAGACAATGCTATTTTCTTGTTCAGTTTTAAAGAAATTGCATATGGGTAAATCTTCTACTAGTTCTACTAGAACAAAGGAGTGCTCTTCAGCCTAAGTGATATGATTAGGAGAGGCCACTGAAAAAGAACTGGTTGATGAAAAAATACTGGGCAGTAATCAAAATATCATGTGTGTTTCACATGACTTTACATCCTCATCCATAAAGTCTGCCATATAGTGAGGTATTTGAAAAAACAAAACAAACACAACCAAAAGAGAGAAGACTTAAAGACCAAAAGGTCTTTTAGATGTTATCAAAGATGGAGGGAAGGTTCCTGTGGGGATAAAGGGAAACAGCTGAGATGCACAGAAGCTGCTGTTATTCATGTCATTTGTGACAAGTTCTGTTTCTTTGAAGACCAAGCAAGACAAAAACCCACAAAAAGAGAAGAACAGAAAAATCAACATCAAAGACAGAAAAGCTCATCTCTGTATTGGATGGTTTCTCTTACCAGAGGAAGACACTGTGCTGGAGGAAGACAAGCCCAGGACTCAGCCTGTCATCCCTTCTGAGCCCAGGTGAGCTCTTGTCAGCCCTGGGACATGTAAGATGACTTTGTTTTTAGAATCTGCCCTAGTCATAAGATTCACTGCAGTGTTGCAGAAGATACCAGACTAGTCAGAAACACCTTTTGAAAAAGAAACCAAAAGCAGAGAGGGAGATTTGGGTCTTGGATAACAAAAAGAACTGGAGTTTTTCATTTGGTAAACTACCTTGATGCTTTCACTCCCAACTTGGTGACTGTCACCTAGATCCTCCTCTGGCTCAGAGACATCTCCAAAACATGGTTTCAGAAGGGAAGAGAGACATGGCTCCATGGCATGGCTGACCAAGCAACCATGGTGTCTCTGCTCACTCCTTTTGGGGTCAGCTCAAGCAGGATGAGTTTCCCCTTTCTGCTTGATTCACCAGTTAATACCAAATTTATTAATTTCTAGCTCCACCTGTCCATTTATCAGGCATGACTTTAGCACAATTCCCAAGTTCAGTGAAGGGGCTTTTCTTCTTTGGATTCACTAGTTCTTATTTATTTAACTTTTGCTGAAATGTATAAACCATTTTATAAAATGGGGAGAGCTACTTTCAACAAGTCAAGCAAGTTTAGATCTCCATCCAAACCCAAAGTCTCAAGGAAGCAAATGTTACCTAGAAATCTGCTTGCAGTTTGGCTGATTGCTGCTTACCAAGGAAACTCAACTGTGGGGAACTGAAAATCTCAGGTTTTCTGTTTGTTCCAGGATCAAAGGCTTTTGTTTGTCCTTTTGTGTGGCCATCTCCTTTCCTTTTCTCTGGCACCTGACAAAATGGAGGCCCCATTCTGAGGCAGGAAACTTACAGGGTAAAAGGGATGGTAAAAATGCTCGGCCACTTTAAGAAACTGGTTTTGCAGATGAGCTTACTAGATTTCAGTGAGTAGAGTAAATAATTATAGAGTAGTTTTAAGGGACAACACAAATTTGGAGATGGCACAGGTGGAATTAATTATTAAGTTATACAGCAGCATAACCAGCCAGGTGGGAACCTCTAAAAGTCCAGCTCTCAAGAGGTAAGTCAAAGCACAGCCGTAAGATGGATCCTCATACAAAGAGTCTATTGTGTATTCCCCAAAAATTATCTTTCGGGAAATGCCATTTCACCACTGAATGGTTATTTTGCCTGATACTGTTCACTTTAATTGGCTGAAGATATCTCTGTAGTACTATTATGGGAATTTTCATCTTAAAAAGGTGGTGATGAGTCACCTGGTTGATTTAACACAAATGGGAATTCACCGGAGGCTTTCTGAATGGGTAATGCCTTCCTAAACTCAGAGCTCAATTAAGCAACTAAAGAGTTATTTCCTATAGGAGAGCTTAGGCACAGGTGGAAGTAAGAAACATGTTTTGTGTAGGAAATTCCAGCCCAGAAATTGTATTGCTGATCAGGAGTTTAACAGGGAACTCTGATCAGTTGGGAGCAATTTGTTTTTATATGCTGAAAATTAGCAAAAATAAAAAAGTTTCAATGTAATCTTCAGAGGCAAGACCAGCCACCACCTAGCAGAGCATGGGTCTGGGCACCCAGCCTACCCACTTGTCTAGGCACGGAGGGGTGTTTGGGACTGTCCAAAAATCCCACCAGGAAAACTCCTGCCCATTACTGAGTTATATTGTTGTGAAGGGGGCTGTCAGTCCAGTCACTCATCCTGCCTCACATTGGTCCATTGTCCCAAAACAGCCCAGTGCCCCCCCTGCACAGACAAGCACAGGGAACACACAGGGTGCTCCGGGAGCTCTAGGTGCTCTGGCTGTGCATGCCCATGGCTCTGCCGTGGTTGCAGACATAGGACAGGGAAATTCATCCATCTGCATGAGGCTGGAAAACAGCTCTAACAGTGCTCCCATGACTCCTTTCCCTATTTCCAGTCTTCTGACATTTCACTGGCAGTCAGCATAAGAGCAAAGCCAGTGTCACGCTGCATTAGCTCTTCCTGCACCAGCAGCCACAACCTCCCAGCTCTGCAGCATGGGTTTGCAGGCTCTCCTGGGAGCCACATACAAAATTAACTTCTTATTTTCTTTGTTTATGTTGCTTGGATAGACTCATGCTGTCTAAAAAGTGCATTGACTGCTGCTATTTCCAATCAGGGCACAGAAAAGTTATGGAAAAAGCTGTTCTGGAGGTGCAAGAAGAGAACTAGCAGTTGGTTTACCAGATTAGCACCTTGCAGCTGAGAGGCCAACCTTAAAAAGCTGTCCTTGTTCTGCCAAAAAGTAGGCTGGACGTCAAAAGAGGCAAAGACCGAGACTGGAAAAGCAATTAATCCTTGACAGTTACCTTTCAGGAATAGCATATTCCCTGATGTCATTACCTTTGCATTTGGGTTGGTTTCTAAAAAGATTCAGTATTATTATCATACATTATCACTCTTGGAAAATGCTAAAACGTGGTCTCACAAGAGCTGTAGAACATGTGCCTGGTTCCATTTTGCAGAAGAGACTCTGGGCAGCCACAGTGTGAATCTTAGACTGAGGGAGAACTTTGATGTCTCTAACCTCGGGGGGAGGAATTGCATTCCCACAGCATTCATTAGGTGTAATGCAAGTGGAAACTTTGGTTAGAAAGAATGAAGAAACTAAAATAGCATGTGAGAATAGGGGGGTTATTTTTACACTCCAGTGCACATGGAGTGCCCATTAATTTTAATGGGAGCTTTGCACTGCAATTATTAATGGAAGCACGTGCCCCGTTGTATTCTTTTATGGGACTCTGGCCATATTCACTGACATTGCAAAGGAAGGCTAAAAGTACTGTCGACACAAGGGGAATGGAGAAAGAAAGAATGAGGTGGCTGTAGTAAAGAGGTTCCTATAATTTAAAACAAGAATACTTAAGAAATGGGACAAGGGTTGAGGTGGGATGTGAGGACGTCTCTGGCAAGACATTGACCCTAAGGAAAGAAGGTCAGAGAAGGGGACTCTGCTGCTGCAAGTTACTGTGGAGAGCCCCAGCAACTTTTCTAGATACATCAGAGTAATACACCTGAAGACTTCATCTATCTATTGAAACACTTTAGGCTGCTGCCAGCCTGAGTACCTGGCCGTGTTCTTTTGACCTTAAGGCTGTTGGAAATGTTCAGAAACCTCCAAGTGGAGGATTAATGAGCGCACCGATATGATGGATGCTGTGTCAGCAGAGTCTCAGGAGGCCAAACTCTGTCATCCTTCTCCAAAGCCAGGAGATGCTTTCAGCTGTTACTTTGGGAACCTGTCACACTCTGCCTTTGCTACATGTCCTGTGTTTCTGGAGTACCATGATGGGATCTTTCGTACTATGGGATCTATGACTTCATACTGCATGCAAAACCCAATCCCCAAAAGCCAAAGGTATTAAATGAATATAGACGAGGTGATGTGAAGTACAAGTGAGCCAACACATCAGGCTGAAGTCATGCCACACTGCTAACCTAACCATTGCCTGTCCTACATGTTATGCAACATCAACACTTACATAATGTTAGAATCTTGTTTTTACTTTGTGGAGATATTTTTCATTAAATTAAATGCTTACAAACGTCAGTTTAATTTTCTTTCATTGCAGACATTTTCCTTACTATAACAAAGACCTAAAGGAACATAAAAAGTAAATTATTTCTAAAATCCTGGCCTTTTTACGCCCGTTAATGTTGGCTTTTCTAATTCAGAGAGTAGAAGTTAAGATTTATTGAGTGACATCTGGTTAATTAAATGTCTGTTTCCTACGGCATGTTAAAGGAATCATAATGTAGAAAGTCAACATTGAGAGAGTAATTAAAGTGCACCTAAAGAGCAGAACTAACCTTGTAGTTCACTGTAATTAGAAACAAAATGGGAACAATATGTTTAGAGAATTACCTCCTTTATTAGGTTGCCATCGACAGAAACCTGTTTATGTCTTTGAAATCTCATTTTGCAAGCTTCCATCTTACTTTTACCCATCTGTGCAACTTAATACCTCAGCATGGATGGCTATCTCAGGAGTAAGCTGAGCTCAGTACTGTTTTCAAGACATACACTACTAGTTCAGGGGCACTGCAGTTACTTGGGAGTGCAGCATCTCTTTCTAGGATTTCAGTATGTTTTCTTTGCCAGCATTGGCTGCAGAAGATTTAGAAAGTTAACAATAGTACTGGAGTCATTGGTAATTGCCTGTTAGAAAGAGTAAAGCTAACATATCACCAAAATATACGGTGGCTTTTTCTAACAGGTTGTGCTTGCAAAATCTCAGCTGCTTTTCCTGAACAGCCAATTTCCAAGTGCATGTGGGTAAAAGAGTGGTAGGAAAGAAATGAGGTTGAGCTGATCAGGAAATTTTCTGACATGACAAAGAAATCGTTCCCCTAAATTAAATAGAGATAGGTGATTTGTCAGACCATCAGGTCTCAGCCTTATTCAATTTGCAGGTGTGGAAGTGGCCACCCAGCCCTTTCACATCAGGTCTCATGGCCGAACTTGAGCCCTTCACTCAGAGCATTGTCCCCACTCACCTCCTTCCTTAGCTGACACCTTCCCACTAGCCCAGGCCACCAAATCCTTTCCCAGGGCTGGTGGTGGTTGGGGGGGAGTCTAATCTGGACCCTTATTTTCAGCATAGCTGACCTGAAGGAATACAATGAAAATCTTCAACTGAGATCCGTCAAAGTACAAGGAGTGCCCAAAGAAAAGTTGGTCCAAGCACTCTGAGTGATAGATGTAATGAGGAAGAAATGGACAGTGATTAAACCATGTTTCAAATATTCATATTTAGAGAACTACTGTTCAAAGTAAGAAAAAAAAAAAACACCTACATTTAAAATCCATGAAGCAGTCTTGGGGAAAAACTGAGCTACTTTGATTTTCTTTTCATCAATGAAGATAAATTTATTAAAGATGTTTGCTTTGAGCCTTCTACTTAAGCTACCTAATGTCATAATTCTCTTTGACTCATCAGGCTGGTTACAAAAGGAACAATTACAGTATCTAATATTATGGCTTTAAGGAATGAAGAGCAGTATTGAGTAAGCATTTATATACGGAAACTGCACTTTTATTCAAATGAATGAGAAGAATTTTCTTTTATTTATAAATAACATGATTGTAACAAGCAAGATAATACAAGACAGAGCTTTACGTGTGCACACAGGGTACAGCAACCTGGAAAAGTGGTTGTGATCAGGAGTGGCATGGGATTGCTGGCAAGAACTCCCATCTGGTGTGACTACTGAAAGCACAATGATGACTACGGTGGAGAAACACTCGGTGCATCAACTGAGCTCTGAGCTGCATCTGGAAGATGAAAAATGAGGCAAATACAAACCTCTCAATAGGCCAAACTCACCTAACTCCAGTGCCTACCTGAACAAAGAAAAACCCTCAAACTGAAGACAGGGAAAGTGGAAGCAGCTGCAAAGGGACCCCAACTACAGCCACCGCAGCTTATGTTTGCTTACCACAGCTCTAAGGGTTCAGACACCGTGTTTTGCTTCAGGAGAGCACTCATACCTTTATTTTTACCTAGACGTCTTAGTGACAATTCCTTTACCACTCCCCACTGGGCCTCCTCTGTCAACTTGTCAGGGCCCTGAACCAAAAGCTTTATTATGTGAACTAGCACCATGTGATTAATTTTATATTACTAGCCACAGCTTATTTTTCCAGGTTGACTCTCTCCTTGACCTGTACCAGCTTCAGGTTTTCCATAGACTTTCCTGTTGAAAGTTTTGCCACTCATGGGATGTTCCTTTTTTTTAACAACTATTATGATATAATTTAAAAAAAAAAAAACGGAAGTGACAACAACAACAACAAAAACCCCAACAACAGTGTAGCATTTTGTCCCAGAATAGAAGAAATGCCATGAGTTTGCTCACAACTGACATTAGACTTGCAGAGTCCCCTATGCAGAGGCTAAGTTATGGCCATATGCTCTTTAGCCGTGCACACGTCGTCTTTTTGTATTACTCATTTTAACGTTGCAAAGCTCCTCTGTTGCCTTTGGAGGCAATTGTCCTGGTTGCTCACCCTAAATCAAGCTCCAAGTCAGCCCACAGTACCAACTTCAAAGAGCTCTTTTAAATAAATTAGTCTCACAATAACTTCCTTTGTAAATCGTTAGCATTCCCATTTCAGGTAGAAGATAATATATGCAACACATTAACACTCCTTACAGAACCTTTGTGTTTCTTTTTAAACTGAACAGACCTGAGAATACATCTACTTTCCCCCCAACTCTTGCATTCTAATAACTTACTTAGCACACTATTACCATATTGTACATTACTTTTATATTACCTTTTTTTGCAATTTTGTTTTCAAAAGTGCCATTCTGCCCTTTTCTCATTTCTCAGAAATGCTTTGCACTCAGCTAGAAATTTATTCAAGTAAACATTAAGACTGATCCAAGGACCTTTTTTTTTCATTTCTCTTTAACAAGTATAGGAAAAAGTATATGAAACCAATAAGGTTTATTCTTAATCTTTCAAATCTTTTCAAGCAGACTTCCTTGCCGCATCACAGCCCATCACAAAACAAATCGCTTATAAGTTTCTCTGTCCCTGGACTCAATCCTGCCCTAATGCTGCACTAGTTCTCCTTGTTTACATCCCAAATTTTACATCTTCTGCAAAGTTGTTGTGATAATATACACACAATATGAAAGAACTCAGGAGGCTTTTAATAGCTTCTCACCAGCAGCACTCTGCCCCTTCTCTACTCCATGGCAGAGCACTATGAAGAAACCATGGAGTGGAAGAAAACACAAATCCATACAGCAGGCCTAAGAATGAACTGTCATTAAGTCATCCTTGAATTTGTATTTTGTGAAAAAGGAACAAAAACATCACAAAAAATGCATTTTGAAGGACAGAGAAAAAAGAAAGAAGAAAAAAGAAAAAGGAAAAAAAGGGGAAATCTGCACAGCCACAAAATTTCTGTCTTTGAGCTGTTACATCTCATACAACTCAAGGTTTGCCTGTCTTTACATTCCATTCAGATCATTAGATTTCAAAAGCAAGTCTATTTCTAAATTAATAATCTTGTATTCCAACCATCTGCTAAAGTGAATGTCAAAGCAGGTTCTAGTTTACGAAGATACTCCAAATGAAAACTGGAGGTGTCTACAAATATGGAAGTGAGAGTACTGCTACATTTGCAACTAGCTTTAGAGGCAAAAAGACCTGAGTATAAATCTAGGGCATGAAAGTCAGTAGCTGGAGCAGACTGGTTTTGTAGTAGAAGGGAGATTCTCCTTGCACAGTGTGCAAGCTACAACATTACATCCAGTAGCTCCTGTGCCAAGATAGTAAACAACATTATAGATCCTACTGCAAAATGAGGGTATCAGCTTAGTACAATTGACAGATACTCCAGAAATTCATTGAATTGTGTTGTTTTAAATGAACTTACAGGAAAAATATCATAGCAACATCATAAGTAAAGGTTATTCCACTTATAAATCCCAGTGTTTCAGCTTTCGAGGAGAGGATTGCATGAATCAAGAGGGATTATGAGAAAAATACAGTAGTGTGAGGGTAACGATGAGTTAAACTGAAATCTCTTTAATGAGGAAGGTGAGCAGACTGCATGATAAATTGTTGCTCCAACATAAGAGAGAATGAGCACAAACCAAAGCAAATAAATCCAGGAGCTCAGTCTGTATTGTGTTTTAAATACTTGCAAGTTAAGAACACACCTTGTATGTTTTAAAAGTCTTTTGTAACCTGTGAAACATGTGCATCCATATAGTTTATCTGAAGGAGATCTATCCATATCTGTGTTGCTCCTTGCAGTAGTCACTGAGCTAGATGGAAGCCTTGCTCTTTGGCACCCTTTATATATAGGTGGCATATAGCGGCAGCATCTTGCATTACTTATCTGTAATTCTGGGCACATAATTTGCACTCTGAGCTTGAGGAGCTGTGTGCTGACTGGCTACTCTGGCGAATCTCAGGCCAGCAAAATTCCTACTGAATGCAGTTGTGCCCATGAAAACCTTGTACAACTGCTCACCAGGACAGGAGTGCCCTTCAGACTCAGTGAAAGTCTCAGTTAACTTCAGTGAGTGACAAAACCCAATGAAAATTATGTCATATTCGCGCCACTACACGTGAAGGGCAGAAACAATTAGCACAGCACCAGCTGATAGATTACTGTTTCTCACTTGGCTCTAAACCTCTCTCTCTCTCCTTCTCTCCCACTCTCAGAATATAGAAATACCTCTTTAATTTATCTAAATCAAATTAAGTAAATCAGTAAGTTAATTAATCAATATATTTTAAGAGCAGAAGGGACCTCTGTGATTATGTATTCTGGTCTTCATAATGAGGATGTGGAACATAATCCAATTATTGCTGGCTTGCTATTATCAATGTCATGAGGCAGTAACAGCAAGTGTCTTCTAGAGGGACACACAGCCTTGATTAAAGACTTCAGGCTGTGGCAATTCACAGCAGCTAAAGACGCCATGTACCTCTGGTTGCCTAAAGCGTATTGAAAACAGGTATCTTATTTCCACTTGGAGTTTACCCTGATTCGGCTCAAGGCACTTGTGAAATCTTTCACTGTCAAACTGAAGGGATACCAAACTCCTTTCTGCTAGTGTGCATCATTTCAAACTATGATGAGGTGGCCTCCTAAATGAAAAGAACAAGTGAAGAGCTGCGTATTTCCTGAAGACAAGAATTAACATCAACCCTAAATTAGAGGAAGGAATTAGTATAAGCATTAAAATAGCTTGCATGAGGCCAAACTAACATTAACTGTTATGTTTTAAGGGGAAAAATCATTCCTCCTTCTATTTTATACGTGCCGCTATTTGTTGAATATTAAAATATTTAGATGTTAAATTCCTGTTCTCCCCACAAGGCATTATACAGTAATATATATGCAAAATATGAAAACAAAAATAGATTTGCCTACACATCAGCATTTCAAACGCTCATTAACGCTGGGACAAACAAAACACCATGTTCTGGTCCTCTCTACATCATCTGTCATTTGGATACGCTGAATATAATGAGGCAGAACCTTAATATTTGAGGGGGGTGTGGGGGAAGTTAGTTTTTATCTTTCATTTACAGCAAACATGATACAAAAGCCCATATGCAGGTTAGAAGGTAAGGACTCTGGCAGAAAGCTCCAGACCTGGATAATGAGGGCATAGATCCAGAACACAGATGCCCCCAATAAGTTACTTTTTCCAAATACCCAGCAGTACTTTCTGGTGCTTCTGCCACTGCTCTGGGTCCATCTCTTTAAGCTATTATGTTTGCTCCTGTTTGCTCCTCTTGGCTTCAGACCAAGATACTCGGGGGATACTGTTTCTTAAGAGCTAACCTGAATATGTTTGTACAGATGCCCCAGTGCCAGAAAAATTTAATTTATTGTGGCAGTGATTTTCAATGCTACACAGTGAATCTATTTATCTACTGTAACCACAGGCACGTAGACTGAGGCCAGTGGAGATCACTAGTCAGTGATCAGATTTAGTCAGAGTGCAGTTTTGGGACTTACAGTGTTAGGTGCATCTGAACAGTACACAACAGCAAAGACAAGCTGCATTTCAAGGTATAGAATGCTCCTCAACAGCGTGGACATTTTGTTTTCACACATGTTCAAGTAACTTTGGCTATGCATGTTTCCTAGAAAATATGGGGGCTTGGTCAAGTGCACAGTTACAGTAATTAATAACTTCAGCAGCTAATAATAATAATCTTTGGCTCTCCCATACAAGAGAAAAATGGAGCCACTGGAAAGAATTCGGCAAAGGGCCTCAAAGATGATGAAGGGTCTAGAACATCTCTCCTATGAGAGAGCTGGGGCTGTTCAGCCTGGGGAAGAGAAGACTTGGGTGAGTATTTCAATGGTGTATATACTATTATGTACAGAGAAGGGTACAAAGAAGATGAAGCCAGGCTCTTCTCAGGACCAGAGTTTCCCTCTGAATGTCAGGAAACACTTTTTCACTGTGAGGGTGACTGAGCACTGGCACAGGTTTCTCAGGGAGGTTGTGAAATCTCCATCCTTGGAGATATTTAAAAGCCATCTGGACATTGTCCTGGGCAGCCTACTCTAGGTGACCCTGGGGGTCACCCCTGGGGTGAGCAGTGGGCCTGGACCAGATGGCCTCCAGAGGTCCCTTCCAACCTCAACCATTCTGTGATTCTGTGAATTTAATTTAAATAATGTAACCAATTACTACAACTAATTTGGTCTATATAAGAAAAATAGATTAAGTATGGGTGGCAGAGCACTGGCACAGGCTGCCCAGGGAGGTGGTGGAGTCTCTGTCTCTGGAGACATTCAAAACCCGCCTGGATGGGTTCCTGTGCCACCTGCTCTACGGTGGCCCTGCTCTGGCAGGGGGTTGGACTAGATGATCTCCAGAGGTCCCTTCCAACCCTATGATTCTATGATTCTATGTTTATAAAAAGTAGAATTCACCAGTCACTTCATTTCTCAAGTATCTCAAGTAATCTGACTAATGACAGGCAGAAAAACTTAGCAAGCAGTAACACAATGTATGCTGACATTATTTCAGATTGATGTTTGTGAGGAAGTTTTTGACGGGATAAGATAGGATCAGATGATAAAATATTCCAGAAACCCTGATTCTAACCTAAACTATATATTTTGTGAGACGAGGTGCCATGCCAAATAATCAGTTCACTGCTGTCCTCATCTTTTCCAAAGTAATTCCCGGAAGAGTTCTGTTATGACAAAGTACTCTGTTGGAAAGACGTGACATTTTCCATTTCTTTTGTGTTAGAATAAGCTACATAAAGAAAAAAAAGGAAGTAAAAAGCATCACCAAAAGAATGAGAGGCTGTCTTTTTTGAACAATGATCGGTGCTGGGACATAGGTTTCCAACTGCAAAAGCAAGCAACTAAAGAGAGCTGTCTGCAGAATATTATGGTAATTCATAGCAAATTAGTTTTAAAATATGTAATTAAATCACCTTTTCTCGATTTTCAGAGGTACCTGGAGTACTTTATGTGAGGTGCTTTGCTTTTTGGATTCCTTTATTGTGTTCTAAGAGTGAAATTTTTAATGCTGCCTCTTGATATCAGGAAAATTAGAATAGAATAATTAGCCTTATAAAATTTTCAGGTCAGTAATAAATGCATTGGAAAGTTTTATATTCTTTCTTTTCTTTCTTGATCAAGATCTTGAGCAGCTTTTAAATCCTTTTGTAGTTTTCCTTTTTTTCCCCCTGTCATCTGTATGCCATCTGAAAGGTTCAGCAACGTATTACCTATTTCCAAAAAATATGGGTGCCATTGAGGCATTCCCCCACACAGGGTGCCAGGCAGATGTGTATAAAACTCGAAGTCACGTGTATGTAGCTACTGCTCTGATTTGTAACCTTTTCTTCACGCTTCATTCCTGTAAATCATTAAACAAGGTATAAGTCACCAGATAAAAATCACCTCCTCCTTCTTAGATCTTTGCCATTCTCCAAGTGCCATCAGCAGATGGTGTTTAATTCAAGACAGAATAATTTTTAACTTGCAGGCATGACAACATAATGATACAAGCATAAAACCAACCTGTTTCTCATAAGCACCATATGAAGTGACAGTCCTATATTGACTAATGTGCGGCTCCAGCAGTGGCCGAAGATGTTATTCGTACACGTCAGAGATGCACCACGAGTTTAAGGGGCAACTGTGTTTGGCTGGTGCACTGCCATTTCCCTGGGGGTACAGACAGAGAAGGAGTAAGATTTCTTCTTGACTTCTAAGATTTTAAAAGTTTATGCCAATTTTTATCCAGATCTACTTTCCTCATTAACCATGCATGAGTGTCTCATCCTTGTGCATACCCTAAACAAAATCAAGATGGACTGTAAAGAACAAATTCCCTGAACTCACCATGTATCCATCTTATTCATGATGAGACTCTCAGGAATCTCCAGCCCCCAAGGGTGCTTTGCAGCTCAAGCCTAGCTAAGCATTACTCACTGAAAGGACTTTTTTCTGGTTTTCACCCAGAGAGAACCCCACTGAATTCCATGCTGCCATCATCATCCTTCAGGGATTTTATTCCCCAAATCAATGATACCAGTCTTCCTGTCACTCCTGTTGAAAATCAACCAAGGTTCTCCTTTGCCAAGAGAGGCAGCGAAGACCATACTTTTGGGGATGGCAGCATGGGAAGTTGACGTCATTTGTTGTAACCAGCAATTAATGGAGAATCACAACCTTTAAACCACATCACATCTAAAAGCAAACTAAAAACCAGTCTCTCTTCTTATTCCAGATGTTTTCAAAGATTTGTTGAAAGAAGCAGCCTATTTTTCTCAAGGCATCACCTTTCCTCCAGCACCATTCCTTTTCTACCACATAAGGCCCCATATACACAATACAACTTACGCTGGTTGTAATTGGCTTGGTGACATCTGGATCACATCTTGCATAGAAATTCCCCCACTGATTTCCCTTTGTTTATCCAGCTCAGTAAGAATAGTCTGCGTATTTTCTCTGTTATTCATTGGGGTTTTTTAATTCAAAATACATCTGCTGAAAAAATACAGCTGGCTTTAGCCCCTCAATCCACATCTCCCCAAAGGCCAGGGTTATTGAAAAAGGCAATTCTAACAGTATTTTTCATACTCCCTCTTGTGCTGGATTGCTCCAATTTGAATAATCCGTGAATAAAAAGGCCCACACTAACACGTCAATGTATAAAACTACATTTCTAGCATCTTTGATAAAGGCTTAAAGAAACTTACAGATAAGGGTGAACATGCCATGCTGGTTATTTTTAGTTTTTGCCATTGCTGAAAGCTCAGTGAGTTTGTTGTGTGGGTGATAGTTCTACTGCCTGCCTTGACCATCAAATCAGAGTTTTATCACTACATCTCCTGATGGCCAGAAAATGCTTAAACCTGATCATTGCTTTAAACAAACATGGAAACCTAAATATAAGTACTAACCTTTCCCCAGGAAACCACTCAGCAGAGGCAGTACCATATTAAAGTTAATTTCTATACTGGTCCCTTTGGATTAGGAGTGATTAAGGGAGCCCTTGCCCTTGTTACGTGCACCTACAACCAAGGGATAAATGGGTAGGGAGGAGGGTGGCTCATTGATATTGCCAATACTGCAGGTCAGGTGAGCCAAGAAAGTGAGGGTACAGGAGGTCTTTACAGTTAGATGCACAGCTGACTCGGCTCAGCCACCAAAGAATATTTCTTGTTTAAATGGTTCCCAAATTTTTTTTATTTTATTTTATTTTTTTTTTCAGGATAGGAGCTCCACGCAGGAGACAGGGCAGCGTTGCCTAGATGTGTACATGCAAGTTCTGGAGATGTTCTCAGATATTCTCAGATGTGCCTGCTCCTCAGGCAGCTTTCATTAGAAAGGGCTCTTTTGCAGTGTATGGCCCCTACTCACAGGAGTCACAACGACCAGAAATAGACCGTCTTTAGTGCAGAAAATAAAATGTCAACATCTGATTAGCACAATGAGGCCACTGAAATATTCACAGCTAATTAGTACAAATTCTACGTGGCGGTAAGAATACACTGTCAAACAGTAAGGACAAGCACCCTAGTTTAAAATAAATCTGGTTTTCCTTTCCAAAACTCTGAAAGAGGCAACATGATTTGCAAAGACTTCAACTTGTGCTTATGCAAAATATGGGTCTACGGTGATACATCTTATTTCTCTGGAAACTTCAGATATAATTTCCTTTGCTTTTTATCTGTATGCTCCTCCACAGATTAATGTGGCCTAATATGAATAAGAATCAGGCCCTTGGTTGCCCTTTCACTGAGCAGTGCCTCAGTACCCCTCTTGGAGGATCAGGTAAACGCATCGCTTAATGAAGTCCTGGGGCACAACACTGAGCAATTGGTTCATTCAGTGACTTTCATAACAATACAGCTTCAGGTCAGAGATCTGATACAGCTTTAAATCTGAAAATTGGAAACCTCTTTTAATAGAATAAGGTCTCTTATTCCAGCCATTTAAGGCTACATCCATGAAGATTTGCATCCTATAATTAGAATTTGTTCTCTAGGAACTGCAAACATAACAGACTGGGTTAAACAAAGGGCAAATCTGTGGTCTGCTTGGGATAAAGCTGAACATGAGCTTGTTTATACCAGGCTGCAGAATGAATGGAATACAATATGACAAAACAGCTATGCTCCTCTCACTTGGCAAGAACCAGACAATAAAGTTATTGCAGAGCTTGTGATGGTGGAGTTGGCAATATAGTTCATTTTAATAAATTGCATTACATTAGACCTTTAAACTGTGTAGAACAAGTTAGGATTCCTTCCAGTGAGCTATATTCATGTCCTCCTAATGCCCAAGAACAGGCAGTAGAAAGCATTATATACCAGAACACACACACACACGCACATATATGTCTATACTTTACAGAAGCAGCAGTCGGGCTGCCACCTGTGTATAAGGAAACTTTCCTTCCACTCCTCCCCCTTGCTCATCATTTCAGCTTTCTGTCAAATCCTACTTCTATACCACTTATTTAAGTATTTGAGCTATGCTTTGTATATTAATATATTTAGATGCTTTAATCCTTAGGATTCCAGCCCTCAGTCAACTGCTGCTTCCACTGCTAAATACACAGAAATTCATGCTATTCAAGGCTATTGTTTACTCAGTCTCAAGAAAATCAAATATCCACAACAACTTCTGGCTCTTACTATGTACTTCTTAATATATGACAGGTAGTCACAATGTGCTAGTCAGTAACTACGTGGTGCTTGAGGGATGTTTTTTCTCCATTCATAGATATGACTAAATGTAAAAATAAACAAACCTCATTCCAATTTGGAAAAAATGGGGAGAGGGAGGGAAAAAAACCCTAAATGTTACACTTTCATCTGAGTTAAAAGATTTTAAAAAAATATATCATTCATTAATTTCACAACTTTTTCTCCTTCTGATTAGGAAACAGAAGTTTAAACTACAAATATAGATTAATGAATTTGGCACCCAACTGACTTCTGCCAAAAAAGCTGTAATACTCGATACACAAAAGTAAAAAACATGTTATAATGAATGGGAATTAGTAATCCCCCTTCTGGAAAAGTGATCCTTTGGAAAATATAAAGGAATGACAGATTAGCAGCCCATTTCGAAAGAGCTCAAGAGCTGTGCTGTGTTAGGAGTTGTGCACTGTGTCATGCTACATCCTGGGTTCTGAGGAGCAGAGCTGGGCTGGTGGGACAGGGAGTGTGGTGGACCTCTCACTGCTGCCAGGACTGACCTTGCCTTAGTAGGTCAGATGTATGATATGAGGGAGAGAGTACCAAAATTTATCTGTAGAATGACATACTGTTGAGTCATGGACAGAAAAACACAGTAGAAAATCAGATCCAAGACTGTCTAGCCCAATAACCTCCCTCTGACAATGACTGTGGGCAGGACCAATGTCTTAAACAGGAACTTATACGTCCTTCCCCACTCTAGCGATCAGTGACTTAGAGACAAGTGGGTTGCTGTGTTCAGTCACAGGTCTACCTTGCATGCAATTGCCTCTACCTTTTTGTTCCTTGCTGATCTGCACCATGAGAAATGGCGAGTAATAGTTGCTTATTCAGTGCGTCATCCCAGTCACAATTTGTTACACCTTTTAGTTATGACCACGGTCATTTCTAAAGCCAACAGCAACCTCTGCAGATTTTCATCCCATTTAAACTGGGAAAATCATCTACCTCAAACAATTTGATTTTATATAGTACATCCATGGTACCATGGTTTTACATTTCATGTGGTACATTGGATTACATATTATACATCCTCCTTTCTACTTGAGGTGTGTCTGTGACTATAGAGCCCACACCTTACATTATGCATTTGGAATCTCTGAAGCCTTAGTGTATTAAGCTTTCTAACGAGTTTTTGGAAGTCACAAGGAGGCAGTGCGTCCACCTAGTAGTTAGAGTAAAATTCTATTAACTCGAACTTTTCTGCTTCTGACATCTATCCCTGAAAATCTGACACTTCACTATTGGCTTGATCCAAGATGAACAATTGCTTTGAAAAACACCAGTTATCTCTTAAAAAAATTTCTGACTTTCGGATCTTGTGCATAAGCCTTAGCTTGTATAAACTATTGTACCAACCAGTGGAAACCAGCCAGTGAAATAAACTAGTACCCTAGCCAGTAACGTCAGAGCTAGCTTGACCTTCATAGAATCATAGAATCATAGGGTTGGAAGGGACCTCGAAAGATCATCTAGTCCAACCCCCCTGCCAGAGCAGGGTCACCTAGAGCACATCACCCAGGAACGCATCCAGGCGGGTTTTGAATGTCTCCAGAGACGGAGACTCCACAACCTCTCTGGGCAGCCTGTTCCAGTGCTCTGTCACTCTCACAGTAAAAAAATTCTTCCTTATATTCCTCTTGAATCTCCTATGCTCCAATTTGCATCCATTACTCCTTGTCCTATCACTGGTCATCACTGAAAACAACTTCACTCCATCTTCCTGACACTCCCCCTTTACGTATTTGAAGACATTGATGAGGTCACCCCTCAGTCTCCTTTTCTCCAGACTAAAGAGACCCAGCTCCCTCAGCCTTTCCTCATAAGGGAGATGTTCCACT
>VXBO01011998.1:179989-202318 GCA_013400135.1 Rhinoptilus africanus
GCTCCCTCAGCACCCTTGGATGCATTCCATCTGGACCCATCGATTTATGGATGTCCAGATTACTCAACTGATCCCTAACCCAATCCTCATCTATCATGGCAAACTCCTCCTCTATCTTGACTTCTTCTGGGACTATATGAATCTGGGGCTCGTGGGGAAAGCCTGCAGGAGTAAAGACAGAGGCAAAGAAGGCATTCAGCACCTCTTTCACCAATTCAGAAAGTGGTACGCTCAAGTTCAGTTGCATTCAGGGTTTTTTTAAGCAAACAAATGGACAAATCTACTTAAATAAAATACTCAGACTGATACCATGCACTCCATGTATAAATTTAACTCTGTTCAGGTATCAAATCAGTTGTTTGCTGACAGAGACCAATTCACTGGTCACACAAATTACTGAGTTTGGAAACAGTCATGAAATGGATGTAACAGGGACTACCTCTGCCATAGGACATAAACGAATACACTGAATAGTCTAGCTGAGGTTGTAGAAAGACAGGTCTTCCCAGCCACCCATATAAAGCAGGATAAATTCTCCAGCAAGACAGAAGCAAGGAGGGAAAGGCATTAGCTTTGAAAAAGGTGTGCTCTTTAGCTTGGGTAAGAGCAAGAGCAGGAAATAGAGACAGAGCAAGTAGAGTTTTCTGATACTTCACATAAACCTTGTTTGAAAATCAGCTGTTGCTCATGCTGGTTTTGCTGGTGTCTAGTTAAAGTATTAGCAGCCGAGACAAGTCTTGGCAGAAACACCGGAGCTACTTGCTTTGGTTTCTCAGAGATAAATTTGTGATACCAAATTTTAGAAGCAATTCAAAAGAGAGATGAATTTTAAAAGCCCCGTGACACATTGCATTTACTTTTGAAACACTACGGCTGAATTTCTGACAGCAGAAGATGATATGTACACAGTTATGAATTTCCTGAGGAAAATGACTATGAAAAAAACCTCCCTCAAGGGCAGAAAAACTTGGTCAAATATTTTCAAGAGAGAGGGAAAATTTGGGGGAGGTAATTTTGTGATAGCAAAGCAAAAAAATGCCACTGCTGAAATTAAAATGACTTCTGTCAATCATGAAAAATAAAACCTGGGTTAGTAAAAAACTGGGCACAGAGGGACGGTCTTAGAGGAGGTTTTTTTGTTTGTTAGGCAATAACTTTTAAATTACCATCAAAGTTTCTGATCCTCTAATACTTTTTGAGATTGCCTCCTTTCACTGTTTATTGTTGTATGTGTGACAATGATAAAGGCTGAGGGATTTGGGACTTAGCACACTAAGCTTAGACTTGAGATGCAAGAATCCCTTCTCAGACATATCCTTCCCATACAGTTCCAAGCACATCCCACAGACGTCTCCAGCATCCAGTGCCTTGTCCCAGCAGATGGCTTTGCATGAGACATATGCTGCCAATAAGCCCCCAGACAAGGGCACAATGAAGGTCTCACCTGAGGCAACTCATATTCAGGCTACAAATAAGCCCTGTCCATACACAGTAGATAGGCCCTTGCATGGGAGGCAAGAAGAGGGAGAGATGTGGGTGGACATCGTGCGCCCCATGAAATATTTGACAGGTCAGGAGAGCGTGCAACTGTCAGAAGAGCTTGAGGGGGCATCATGGATGCTGGTAGCTGGTGTGGGTCCTCACACCTTACTGAAAAAGCTCTGTAATTCCCCAGAGCCCCAGCTGGATGGTGAGGCAGGAGCACAACTAATGACTGCTCAGGGAGGAACATCATAGAAATGTCTACATAACATAACGTTTCACTTTCATTCGTTTGAATAGAGGGGCTATTAAGAAAGATGTTTTGTACCTCGTTGAGAGTTCCAACTCCACATCTGAGTTTCAGCTCGGTTTTTCATTCAATTAGGGCTATTAAAGTAATCTCGACATTTGAGAAGTTAAGATGATTTACAGAACACATAAGTTTG
Organism: Rhinoptilus africanus; assembly: GCA_013400135.1. Taxonomy (NCBI): domain Eukaryota; kingdom Metazoa; phylum Chordata; class Aves; order Charadriiformes; family Glareolidae; genus Rhinoptilus; species Rhinoptilus africanus. The sequence continues at coordinate 181,918 of VXBO01011998.1, forward strand.
AGCTCAGTAGATAAAAGAAGCTGTTTTTTCTTTGTAAGCCTTATGGATTTGATACTAAAAAAAGGCAGTGTGTCCTACTCAGATACTCCGTTACAATACCAGATGGGAATCTGGCACTAGAAGCTGGAGCTCGCAATAGGCAGGAGTCCTGATTTGTAATGTGAAAGGCTAAATAATACTTAAAAATAGCTGTCAATCACTGATAGAGATGGACCATTTTAGTAAAATGAAGTCTAAGTAGCACATCTGAATAATTTATTGTGGCAGCATAATCTGCAGATTTCAGCTGTGATTACAATATAAGACTCTATTAAAGACTAAAAAGTACAGAGAATAAAGCTCAGAATAAATCAGAATCGTAAAATCACTGTCAGCAAGAGGAGAGAAAAAGTTCTCAATAGAAACTGGCTAGAGCTGTGCACTGCAGAAGTCATTTCAGGAGTTGCTGGGAATTTGGTCCATAAATTCAGAATACAAATCAGTCATCTAACTAACGTTCCAGGTTTTTTTCAGAAAGATGTTGAAATTCCTTGTGAAGTTAATGGAAATTATGGGCATCAATGTTTCTGATAATCTAAGCAGTTAGGAATGCAGCTTTCAGTTTGGCTTCCACAAAATTCAGTGCTTGGACATTGTCACAAAAAGCCCAGGTGTTTCTGAGGAAAGTCATCATCTCTACAAGTTGTTGGGGTTTTGACAGGCAAGGCTAACACAGTAAGCCCTGCTCCTCGCTTCTGCCTCGAAACTCTATTATCAGTATTAAATTAAGTTAGATACTAAATAAAACACTGAAAACACTGGGCTTTATAAATGGATCATAGTCAGTGAGTTGAACTTAACACCTTTTCCCCTACTGAGAGAGCAGAGTTCTGCATTTTCACCTCAGCAAATAATTTTTGGGATGAGCCCTAACTTACCCCAAAATGTTTTTTATTAATTGCGCATCTGAATACAGCATATTGGTTTTTTCTTAGGGTTTTGAAGATACAAGTGCTTGCAAATCCAACCCCAAAATAGGTTAGAGACAGCACCTGTCTCTTGCCTCTCACACAATGGAATCTTGGTCAATGACCGTGGCTTCCGGGCAGTTTATGATGAGTATAAATAAAGAAATCAGAGATTCCTGCACAGGGTCTGGGAAGCACAGGGCTGAAGGAAAAATGAAAAAAGCAGGGGTCCATATTAAATCCTGATGGATAGAAATGCGGCAGTGGTGATTGCACAGACGTCTCCCAGTGGAACCTGTCTTCGGTCTCTCCCTGTTAAGGCTGTGATGAATGACATGGAAGGAAAAAAGACTGTGCTGTATTTTCAGCAAGGAGAGGATGTAAACTTACTTTAAAAATAAAGCAAAACCTAAAAATGTTCTTTCCTCAGCAAAAAGTGATAACTAAATTAAACCTCCCACTGAGTACAGCTCTAAGAAAAGGGAAGGGAGCTGTAAACAAAGCGGTTTCTTGCAATTTATATTTGTATCTTCTGGCCATTTTTGAATCTCTAAAGACTTCTAAGAAAGAGAAGAGAAGGAAAGAAACCCTGATATAGATGAAGGAAGCTGAAAGATAATGCAGGCAAATTTGGGCACCTAAGTTCAAACTGCCTCACTGGGTTTCTTAACTAGCCACATTCACTAAGCACATGAAGATATAAACAAAACAAAAACAACAAAAAAGAATTAAAGAAAAGCACTCTGTGCTGTAATTCACAGCAATAGAAACATACGTGTAAAAATAATGCATACAAGTAAACCGTTGAACTCCAGAGAAACCCCCTACATTTTTGGACGTGTGCTTTTCTACCATATGTACTTTCAGACTTTTTAAAGTCTCAGTCCTCATGCCATTTGTCCTCTTCCCTCCACCCTGCGCTCCATGGTGTCATACTAAAGCTTTCTGTACTGGCATCTATGGTAGAAGCAGCAGCTTTGCATTTTCCCTATGTTGAGGACACAATGCACTGCTGGATTAGACTAATGGTCCGTTCTGCCCAGCATTCAGTCTCAGGAGTGGCAATAGAAGAGGCTATTTATGGCAGCACACGAGCCTCAACACTTTCTCATACTTTTGTTTTATTAGATCCCTGAGTATTTCTGCTAGTATCTGTTTATATACTTCTTGGCCATAAATGTGTTTAATCCCTTTTTCAACCTGTGGACGTGTCCTCAAGCATGTCCAGTGGTGCCAAGCTCCAGAAGCTCACCAGCTGCTTTCAGAGCTGCCTTTCTTTCATCTATTTCACACCGTTCTGCTTTTTTCAGTCAGTGGCCCTATTTGGGGTATTTGATGACTACCAAGACCACAGGCAGCCCACCTGGTGTCTCCACGCTTCTGAAAAACCCCTCTTCATCCTCCTCTTCCCCTACCCAAGTCAGTGACTTCCCAGGAGGTACAGCTGCTTTGGAAATACAGTTTTCATTAATCGAATGCTATTTGTCAAAACCGGCAATGATTATATAGTAACAGGAGTCCTTGGAAAGTACAGCAGTCAGCGATATGAAGTGGCATTTACCAACAATAATTACTATATTTCTATCCCTGTGCTTAGGTAAAGAAAATAGCCGTGACAACAGTTGGCGAACCAAGTCCTCATGACATATTCCATTCCACCAGCAAGCCTGTGCTTATTTTGGTTAGTTCCCTTGCCCTTGACTGCACAGCACAAGTAGAACCTGCTCTAGTGTGTAGCAGTTTGTAATTTGTCTATCAAAGGTATTTATAGAGCTCTGGTCACTGGAGTATTTAGGCTCTACCCTCACTGACGTTTTAGAAGAGAGGGAATAAGGCTTTTTAAAAGAGACTTCTTAAGCATTTTTCTCTGGCAAAAGGTTTGGTGAAGCTTCCTTTGAAAAGTTGAAGGTTTTAGGAAAACATTGTGAAAGGAAAAGTTACAGCCTGAATGCAAAAAAAGGTGAGGAGGAGAAGATATCCTAAATTGTACAAAAATACTCTGAAGTAAAATCATAAATAAAGTTCAGAAACCAAGAAAAGTTTACATATGCTGAGAAAGTTATTTCATCTCATTTCACTTCGTTCAGTTAGTTCCATTCCATTCCACACCAAAGCACCATGGTCCCAAGCAACTGAGGTCATATGTATTAAAAAGTCATCCTGATCAATCCAAATCATGTTTTCATCAGCAACGCTGGTTGTAAGGTGGGGTGTCCAACAACCATGAAGCAGGAAAAGGTTACAGGGATTGAAGCCTAGTGAGGGACATGAAGAGCCTTTAGGATTTCCCCCTTTGACAGTGCCTTTTGCCTATCATCCCAATATTCATCTCCTTTGAAAGAGATGGAAAAAATACAAACATGCCAAACCACAGGGCTGAAAAAACTCTGGGTTTAGAATTCTCATCACCAGCCACACAACAAGACAAATGAAGAAATGGTTGTCTCAGTATCTGATGGCGTGATTTATGCACTGCTCAATGCCGCTCTGAGTTCAAACTGACATTAGCAAAAACGGCTCCATGGGAGTCAAAGTCTAACCCAGACATGAGGTTAATGCTGTACATCAGCTCCATTAACACTCAGAAATATTACATGCAAGAAAGATATATGAAGGCTGTTAGCTAGACTACAGGGGCTGTGTCTACACATGACAGGGTTTAAGCACCGCCTTGGTAGAGGGTCAAGAACTGCAGCCTGCCAGCCCTGCCTTACTCCTCCTAGCACATCAAGCCCAGCCAAACAGCTGGAGACATTGCGAAGAGCCCCCTTCCCTCTCCCTTCTGTCTCGGAGGGAATTGTCAAGAGGTCTTCCTGGCGGCATTTTAAAAGCTGATGAGATCAAGTATGCACTTAAGAATAAATATATTTAAAGCAACAAGCCCTCAAAAATTAAAACCCATCTGTTGCTGCAGAACATAAATTCAAATTCTACTCATACTCACTCAGTGTTCATGAGAAAAGAAAAAAGGTGAAGTTATTTGCTGGTTTTCTTGACAATGCAATGTTCGTGTGGCATGTCCCTCCTTGGGAGTAAAAAGCTGGGTATTTTAGCTGTGCAGCAAAAAGTAGCTTGTTGTAAGGCAGACTCTCTTACAACCACCAGGCAGGGAAAGGTGAAGGGTCTGAAGGCTGGAGGTTGAGGGATATTGGGGTAGAGAGAGACCCAAGCACCCTAGGAGTTACAGCATGTGCAGAAGAGAAAACTGACCACACTCAGCTGTAACTGGCAGAAAGAAACTGGAACTCCATTAGAGAAAAGGATATCCTCTAAATTAGGAGATCCCTTTTTAGTGGCCAGGAGTGGGGAAGCGATCTCATGGCATCCTTCCTCAGCCTTGTTGTGGGAGGCAAGCAGGGTTTTACCTCCTGCAGGAGAGGACTGTGAGGTAGAAGTGGCCAGCATGGGCACTACTGTAACAGGGGAGGGGGAAAGAGAGATGCCAGATCTCCCATGGAGCCAGCCGAGATGCACACTGCAGGTAGCTCAACCGTCAAAATGACTTCAGTTCAACAAAGGATTTCCATTTTTCATCAGTATAGTCATCCATGTTTTTTCCTTTGTAAGGAAGGGGTGATGAAAGACAAACCTGCGTTCGTAAATCCACCCTCTGCAATCAGCAGAGCCCCTTCGTGGATGTCTGCTGCCCTGCAGGCAGCAGCTGGCCATCAGGGTAACCTTTCCACAGGCTGGAGAGGGTCTGGGAAGCTTCCCATCAGGTTGGCTTTGCTCTCCTCCTTGACCAGACAAAGGTCCTTGATGGGGGCCCCAGGTCAGGTCAGCAGAGACCAAAGCTCCTGCATTTGCTCTCGCTTGTCGCCCTCTTGGAAGCCCAGCTCCTGGTGCTGATGCTCAAGGACTGCCTGTTATTAGTTTGATGTGATGCCAAGGCTTTCCAGAAGATTACCAGTGAAAGAAAGGAACAGCAATTTAGCAAAGCGCATCTCAGCTAAGTATAAATGAATTTTCATGGGCAGAAATGGAGAGGAAAAAGGTTTATCTATCCCAAGCACTTTTCTTCAGCTGAAAATCTCAAAAGCCTGACAAAAACGACGGAGGGTGTTAGACTGTCTTATAAAAAGGCTCCAAGAATTTTTATAATAACACATAATACTCAACCTAAATATAGGGTTAGTTCTGGCATTCTTATAAAAAGACAAGTATAACACAAGTGGTACTTGATCCCAGAAAATGGAATATTTAAACTGCATGTTCCAAAGGAGTTTCCTCCCCCATGATCCTTCTGTTTAGTTAATAGAAAGCAAAATATGAATGGACGTTATGCTGGGCATTAATTTTGGTCAAACCACTTCCTGCAATTTCCTCGTTTTTCTTGCAAGCATTTTATGAAAAAAAAAAAAAAAAAAAAAAAACAAAAAAACCAACCCAACCCTGAATTGGAAAAACCCCACAAGAAACCATTGCAAGTGCAGCTCTTGGAAAAAAATCAGAAAGGACCAAGAAGGGCAGTAGTAATCCTAAGATTAAAAGAAATGAGTTATGAGAACAAGTTTGAAAACTATGTTCGTAAGTAGGGATTTAATAGAAGTGACCAAAATCATAAATAACTGAGATAACAGAAGCTTCTTTTTTAGCTTGAGAGCAGAAGATTGGATAAGGAGAACACAAATGGAAGTTAAAGAAAAATAAATTTAAAGTAAGCACTAAAAAAATCCCTTTTCATCTCTGATAGCAGTAAGCAGGTTAAATGACCTGCTGCTCAAAGTTGTGAGGTGGTGACCTTGGGATTACTCAGGAAGGAGACTGGACTGAAAAGTGTAAAAATAAGCAAGCTGCACTAAGTGAAAGAGCTGTTACTTGCTGGTTCCCACGTGTTCTGCTTTTATAAATGTTTCTGCTTTAAATACCAATGTAAATCTAACATTCTGCACTGGGTTTTTTCAAATTTGTAAAAATGTTAGGTATTTATTATATCAATAAAGTGACAAGTTTCTATAAGGACTGAAGATTTAAGTAACGACATTTAGGATGCAGCATCTAAGCATCATTCTGATGTTTTGGGTGCATGAGAAAACAAACACTGCTGATCTCTGAACATATAACAAGTATAATCATGCTAATGAACAGGAATCATAACCCAATGTAAATGCTGAGTGATAAACCCATCATTTGTCTTCTGTTACGTTTGTGCTAAAAGGGAAGCTTTCTTCAAGCTGAAAACACTGTGTATGACAAGCTCTTCTATACTGTCGATATTACATGAAAGCCTGGAAAGACCATCATGCATTATCATCTCTCTGGTGCACTAGGAATCACTCACAACCTGCATGAAGAAGGTCTGTCTTCACTTTGGTTTACTGGAGAGCGGTTCTTTGTAGCAGCCATGAAGGACTGAAGGCAAGGCTGACTTTATTTAGCCCTCCCACTTTCTTGCCTGCCATATTCATCTAAGCCTGGATTCAGAAAACTGCTCTGGCTCGTGCCTTCAAGGAGGCACGCAGGAATACTGCTGAAACGAGCTCTGAGCCACTGCTCCAGAGCCCAGTAAAATCAATGCCTGCCTTGGATTTTGGATCAAGGCAACTTCTCAAGCAAAAGATGGTGGGGTTTGGGTTTTTTCTACTTTTCCCTTACTATGTTGCACTCACTAATCCATGGCCTAGAATTTGAAGTGGAACAAAAGGACCTGAGTGACTGGGGGAGAAGCAAGTAGACCAGAACTCACTCCGAAATTGGGAAGGAAGAGAAGTTTCACTCTTGCCTTTAGCACTCAATCTGAGTTCAGGCTTGTGTGGTTCACAGCTCATCAGCTCCAGACCCCAAGTTCTTGACAGGCTCTCCATGATGCCAAACAGGAGTGAAAGTATACGAACCTCTGGGAGAAAGGAACATCCCCGGCAGGAGAGCATGGGAGCAGACCTCTGCCAATTGCAAAGTGCTTTTAAAAGGAGGGAAAAGCTAATCTTCATGGAGTCTACAGTGTGATGGGTGGGATAGATACCTCAACGATATGTGGAAATGGAAAGCCTGCAGCTGAATGCTAACTGTATGAATGTCTCTCACATTGCAACAGGGCTTTGGATCACGGTTTGCTGAAAGGGAATCCCAGAAACACAAACACCTATGTCCCAAAAACACACAATTCTCATTGTGCAGCTAAAGCAGTCTGGACAATGGAATGGTGATAAAGGTCCTTGACAGATGGTCTATGTTATTACCAGGGATTACTAAAAATAGCGTTGCTGTAGCACTGACATGACACAGTGATGGTGTAGAAGTTCATTATGAAGATTTTTTTTACAAACATTAAATGAAAAAGCAGAACATACACCAGAATACCTGCTGGGCATAAACCAAAACACTCTTGTACACTCTAAATGAACAAAAGATTAGAAATATATTCCATGTTTGGATTAGTAAAAGGCTTTCTTTTTTTTTTAAATAGTTAATACCTTTTATAATACAGCTTTCCACTATAGTAAGATACCATCGAACAAAAATGGATATGAGTTACTTGTACAAAACTTTGCTTATCAGCAGAATCTGAGGAATTAACCAACCCACTAGTGTAATGTGCTGCCACAAGAAAAAAATTTCCATAGCATACAGTAAACACACTTTTAATAACTTTGATTTTTAGAACAGTTTTTTCTCAAAGCTACATTATGTATTAGGTTTTAAAAATTAAACGTGTTGAGACTGATCTCATAAAACCCAAGGAATTTTATAAGAAAGACTTATAAGAAAAGTGCTCTTTTTTCACAAAATTAAGGGATGTTCCATTTTAATAAAACTGCAAATCTTACTTAGCTAATCTGCTTTGAGCTGACTCCATCTTCTTCATGCAGAGAATGAGAGTTTTGTGATGAGGGGAAACACTTCTAGGAGCTGCTCCGCCAACAGGGGTTCCCTTGCCCTTCTCTGCTCCCCATCAGTTCCATCCAGACATCTTGATGCTCTTCACAAAGATGAGGGAAGTCACTCTCCCTTATGAGCCATGTCTAGATGATGCAGAAATTAAGTGCCCTTTAGCCACAAGAGCTCACATGCACTAATAAGATTAAAGCATGGCAATGATTTGATAGCTTGCATCAACATGAACCCCTCTTCAAAATAGAAAGTGAACAAATGCTGCCTGATAAGTGAAATTTGGCCGTTCTAATGCAATTCTCCAAGCAGACTAATTTTAAACGTGGAAAGTTCTTAAGATTTTCCAAGTGTTTCAGGGGGATCTTTTGTTCTCCTTTTCTGGGGGCAGGGACACACGTGCTATAGTAGAGAAGGGCTTATTGAAACTGGTTTCCTATCTCTCGCATTATTGCAATAGTAGATATATAGATGTAGGAGTATAAGTAAGAAGTAAAGAGGTGACAGTGTCAAACAGAACAGCTCATGTTGTGGACATTGGCAAACACAACCTAAGCTTTAATTTTCCATTGGTTTCTTTCACAATGACCTTAAAAAAGTTTGAAATACATTTAGTCAAAGTCATCAGACTGACCTAGGAAAAAGCAAGATTTTGGAAGCAAGATTTAATCAGCTATCACCTAAATAAGAGACAGAATTGTACTTTGGGTTATTTTACATTCCTTTCTAATTGCATATCCCAAAAAGATGTCTTTTTTCAACAAACTTCTATCCACAGCCTTGATTTAATTATGCAGATAACAAATGGTTGTGAAGCAGAGTCATTCTGTTCTTTCTTTGTTCCACTATTAGAAGTGTCTTTATTTACAGTACTTTGATCATATATGTGAAAGTAAATTCAGGACACACAGCATTTAGAAGAAGATAGGTCCATTGTATTTTCTTGAAACGGTCAAGATATTATCTACTAAATATTTTCCACCACATTAAAAGTTTTAAAGACCCATTTATTAAAGGTAACTCAGGCAGTCTCTGCAGTTAGTATCAAGGAGAGGGTAAGGTATCTGGATCAAGGTGCTGGCTCAGCACTTGTTCAGACTCTTTGAATGACTCCTCAGAGATGCTTTCCTTTTTCCACATGCAGAAACGCTGATGAATTTGCACTGCTGGTGTCTGTCCTTATCACTCTCTGGGAGCAACGTATAAAGGAGGAAAAGCGCTGATCTGTGGGTATGGCCTTGCACAGTAAGGAAGGATGGCACTATCCCTATCTTGTACTCGTCACAAACTTATCCCACTAGTTCTACGTTTAAAGGGAAATTGGCTGGTAGAGGCAAGAAAGACTGTGCAGTGCTCTTCTATGTGCCTTACTTGGTACATGGCTCTGTTTCAGGCCTTTTTGAAGTCCTGCTTCTTTGAGAGCTGTCGCTCTCCTATTTTACATAGGAAAATTTTTGTTTAAAGAGTGACATGTGAGCAGTCTGTGAAATTTCTCATGGTTTCAAACATTTTTTATAAGTTCCTAAAGAAAGAATTACTGGTCCGTAATTGCCAAAGCCATTACTATTGGGTGTTTTTGTTTGGGCTTTCTTTTTAAAGTATTTGCCATTTGCCAGTCCCTTGAAGAGTAATATTGAAGTCCCTACCAACTTGCTAGGAAGACCCTAAAACTTGGATTAGCACAGTCCAGTGTGTCGCATTCAATGGTTTGATAAACCCATCTTCTCTTGACACCTTTAATCTCTAACAGTGAGTCAATTCTTCTTTCCACAAGGAAAAAGACTGGGCAGGCCTCTTTCTGGCATCTTCTGGTGAAAACAGAGGTGAGGAAATCGTCTTGCTCCCGTGCTGTGTTCATACCGCCTTTAACTGTCTCAGACTCTCCATCTGATCTCATCATTCTTTGATTTCTGCTTTCAGTTTTCAGAAAAACCCTGTCTACCGAGGTAAACAGGAGAGACTGTAGCAAAATGTCTATGCAGACCTTAAGACCTGCAGTTTCGCTGTCACACCAGAGAGTTTAGAAAAAAACCAACATGCTCCACACAGGGAATATAGTTAGTAGTACACAGCACTGCATGCAAGCTATTTGAGAGAAAATGATGGGCATTTTAATTTATACTTTGACTGTTAAAGCTTAAAAAAATATTAGTGTCCACATTAATAATCACCCACACTGAAGTGGCACCTGAATTGATTTTTCCTTGAATTTCACAGATATGGGAAGGTATATTTTTAGCAGCTTAGTCTTTAAATATATAATGGGGTAAAATATACTTCTTTGTTAGCTCAAAGGTTGTGTTACCAGTCTTGCCTGCTTGTTTAATGCCGGTGTGAGTGGGGAAGGCGTGCTGCACTCTGCTCTCTGCCTTCTTGGTGGCCACTTGCTGAGGCTCCACCAGCTGCATCTCCCCTGATCAAATCCAGAAGGCACAGTCCTCCCCTCAACTTTTCCCTTTCCTGTCCTGTTTCACATTTTCCAAGCTCATTTTCTCTGTTAAACCACTTTGGAGTGATTGCAATAAAGACTGTTTTGGTGTTCCGAGGACTGGCTCAGCATCAGGCTCCTCTGCTCTGGGTCAGATTCCAAATTCCGCAGACAGGATTCCTGTGACTTGAAATGGATGCCCTGCCCTCCACAACATGGGTCAGGAACCTTCAGTCCAAGGGATTGTCTTGACCTCACCAGCTTGGATGGAAGTTGCATGCTGCATTTCCCATTGCACCATGTGCCTACCTGGATATTGCCCTTCATCCCTCTCCAGCAGGAGCAGAGGGCATCCCGATCCCTATCTTGTTGCAGGGACTGCAGGTCTTGCTCTCCAGAGTGGCTGCTGCTCCAGCTTCTGCTGCAGGAGGGCAGAAACTAGAGAACTGGAATGGACCCCTCTGGACTTGCTTAGACCTAATCCTGAAGAGCAAGAGCACAGATTTGTTTCACAAACAACTTTTGGGAAAGGGAAGGAAAGCAGGCCTCTCCCTGCTCCCACCCCTCATCCACTCCCAGGTTTATCCAGACTTTATTAAAACTTCTCCCCAAAAAGAGAGGGAGAAGGACTGTGTGTCTTCGGAGTCATCCATGCCCTCAGTTCAGTCATTGTTTGCACAGAAATGGTGGGAAGAGTGAAAAGAGCATTAGGTCATACCTCTACCATTGCACCTCTAGGAACCTTCAGATTTCAAAACTACAAGTTTAAATGAGAAACATCAAATATAAATCTTGACAGACGATTACTAATATTTTCTTTATTCATCTGTATGAAAATACTATAAACACTTCGCTCTGGCAGCATTTTTTTTTTCCCTGAAAAAATGAACAGAGCTCTTCCTGTTTGTTCACACCAATAAAGAAATTACATACATATACATAATTAGCAGTGATTTAAATAAAGAAGCATATGGATACAAGAAGGAAAATATTCCTATATGTGCCTATTTCTGTATTTCAGTGGGTGCTCAGGTTACTCTGATAGCATTACATTAGAAAGAGAGCACATATATAGAATTTTGTAAATTCTAATGCAGTTATTTTACTTGCATAATGGTACATAATTATCTAAGTGGGGTAAATATACTTGGTACTTGCAATATGCAACTATCTAGCAAAATGCTATTCAGAAAGACCAGCACATTGTGGTGGTATACCGATATGTGGAGGCTTGTTGAAATAAGGCAATCAGAAAAGTTCTTCTTTGTTCCATTTCTCAGATTAAATTCCCATTTCCTAACTGCACTGCACCCTCACCCTTACCCATGCTGGCTTGGTTATGTTCACGTTTACATTTCTTTCATATCCACTGGCATCTTCGTATATGTTTCATTACTGATTATTTTCCTCTGTCACCAAGACAGACATCAGAAGTTTGCTGGCTTTTCTGATCTTATCCAACCATGCACCACTTCTTATCAAACCATGCACAGTTGAGCCTTTCATTTTCCAAGGGTTCCCATTAGTTTTCTGGGTGACCATCCAGCATGAGACGAGAGACCAAAACCAGCCCTGACTTCTGGCCTTGGTCTCAGTTCAATAAAGCACAAAAACTGCCCTTTTACTGCAAAGGAGTTATATTAGGTGCAGGTGTCAAAGTGCTGGGGGGCTGCAGGGGTGGCCCCTGTGAGAGGTGTCCAGGGGATTCCCTGTGCTGGGCACAGACCTTTTCACCTGGAGGAAGGAGGATCAGAGAGGAGTGGTTTTGGACTGACTACACCCCCTCTTTCCCACCCCCTGGCACTGCTTGAGGGGGTAAAGGATCAGGATTGAAGCAGTGAACCTGGGCATGGAAAAAGGAGGAGGAAAGGTGCTATTTAAATATTTTTCATGTTGTTTCTCACTGATCTATTTTAACTGCTAATAAATAAAAAAAAAAAATTTCCCTGAGTCAAGTCTGTTTTGCCCAAAACAGTAATTGGTAGGCAATCTCCCATCTTTATCTCAACCCATAAGGTCTCTTGCTCATGTTTTTTTCCTATTTTCTTCCCCCATCCCACTGGAGGGTGTGAAGGGAGCAGCTGGGTTGGAGTTCGGCTGTTAGCCATGTCTGAGCCTCTGTAAAAAAGATTTTCTTTGGATGTTTGTGTACGAAAACCCTTCAGACCTAAGAGTCTTTCCATCAAGTCCCAAATTTCAGAAACGAGACTCAAGCCCTGCCTGACCTCTGCTCTCCTCTTATTCCAGTTCACTCAAGCATTTCAGCAATCCATTTAGATGTGGTTTAAGTTTTAACACAGTTGCTATTAAGCAAAGCACTTGAGCGGGATTTGGGCATTAGTGATTAGAAACCTTCATTTTCACAGATGAAATACTGATTCAGTTCTCTTTCTGCCAGTTGCTGGATGGTCTCCAGAAGTGCACCACATTATTCTTACTTAGCTTTTTTCCTCGCAGCACTAAACTGGCACTTATTTCCAACTAGCCCATAGCACTTTTTATCCCAGCACATTCCTTCTGATCCAAGCGTTGAAAAAAATTTGGACTTAATGTAAGACACAGCCTGTTCTTTTCCCATCACACAGCATAGTACCACGTTTTGAGCAATTAAAAGTTGCAATTCCAAAAAGTACCTGCATTCCAAAGTCACATTTGAAATACAATCTTCTATTTTCAGGCAAAAAAAAAGACAATTTAGAGCACATCACCAAAAGAGAGAATAAGGGACGGGCTCAGCTCTTCAGCAGCTGCAATCAGCTGTTATGACATACATGAATTTTGCTATGCAATTTGAGATATTTGAGATATGAGGGATAATTTGGCTCTCAAGTGTAACTTGCCCACTTCTCCTCCATACCGTAACTAGGCAGATGCCAGGGGACACACACAGGTGAGACACAGGGCACTGGGAGGGCAGCGTTATCTACCTTACTGTCCTACCAGACCTTCTCTGGGTATCTCTGAAATAAGGAGGAAGGCAGGCATACACACACACACACAGAGAAACGAGAGAAACCTACAGTGAGACATAATTAACCATTGAACAGCTGCTAATGGGAACTGTTTATTGGAAGATTTAAGACTAGTTTTCACTTGCAAGAAATTCTAGTGCTATGCTTTCAGGGGCTGCTGCTGTTCTTGGGGATCTGGCATCCCAGATCTCCAGTTTGGGGCTCCTAAGTCTAAAAAATTGTACAATAAAATTCCATACAGTACTCTATAATTAATAAGGAATTTCATTAAGGGAAGCAGGGCTTTGCTATGTAATAAAATTTTGAAGGGAGCATGAAGGGAGCATGCCAGCCAGTGACTTCTAAACAGGAGCGTGATCACCCTTGCTCTGAAACTCAAAAAGTTGTTCTTTAACAATGCAAGCAAAGAGTGATTGCTAAAATTTGTATTCCCTTATCTGCTTCTGCTGTGGACAATCCTACATCGGCAGGTTTTTACAACATAGTATATGTTTTCTCAGTATTTTCCTAATTCAAAAGCCCCAGTGTCCTTTTAAGGTCTGGAGATATTCTTGAAAAGGATGTAATTTCCAAATCTGACAGGTTTGTGCAGCAAGCGTGGCCTGAGTACATTTTAATATAAACATTGTTAATTGAACTTCGTCAAATACAAGTCATCATTAGGAAGAAGTACATGATGCAAGAAAGTAACTGTCATTTTAAATCAGCTTCATATGGTAGTTATAGATTTCTAATATACATTTAATTACAGTGATTACAAGCCCTTATAAATTATCAGCTAGGTCTTTGGGAATATCACTTCCTTTATTTCATTCTGCTTTAATTTATTGTTTCTAAATAGAGGACCGTTACCATTGTAAGAGCCAGCTGCTCTTTAAACACACTAGAGAAAAGGGGTTTTTTTTTCTGAAACCCTTTCTCATTTGTTTCTGCTTTTATATTTTTTTACACAAAAGTAATTCATGTGCTTTCTCTTTTAGGCCAACAGATAGACCAGTCTTGCAGACTCCTAGGATTGGCCATTACAAGTTTCTGAGTTTAGAAGGACTTCCAGTGGATGTCAAGGACGTGCCCATGAGGACCCAGGTGGCCAGTCATGTCCTGGCCTCCACCTGGACAACTGAGGCAAAGTCTGTCCAGGGTGGTAGCTGGAGTATGGGCTCCCTGCTCCAGAAACTGTAAGACCCTTGCACTCATCCCATCGAGCAGAAAGGGGCCCTGCAACTGAGACAATGGAAACAGTGAGCAGGAATTAAATGAAAAGGCAATGTGTCAGAGAGAGCAAAAAAGGAGTTTTTTACTTGTCTTCATTATTAGTGAATCTTCTGGTCTGGTCTGTTGTAATCCAACAGCCAGTAATAACATATATATATATAAAGTGCTTCATCCGTACTTTATTTAATCAAAAAGGAGCCATTTTGGCCCCAAGACCCAAAAGATGCAAAGCTTAACTGCAAGAATTCCCTCTCCACAGCTCTAGGTGACATGGGAGTATCGCAGCCTCACCGGGGTCAAGAGCCAGGCATGGCGCAAGCAGGCTAAGCATGGTGAGCTGCAGCCAACATGGAAACCATGGCACAAACCTTGTGTAAGCCATGGATCAATGCCTGACAGGAGAGCACACCTGAAACCATCGGAGAAGTGTAGTCACACCTGATGGAAGACCATACCTGGAACTATCAGAGAGGTGTAGAGGGATGTCATCATGGCCAGAGGGACTGGCAGCCAGTGCTGACATGTGGCTATAATGACCATCAGCGCTGGTGATAAAGGCAGCACTGTCATATGGATGTCTGACAACGTGTAGCATCCAAGCTGGCACCATCATGCACTGGAGCAGTCCCGCTGCCCAGAGCTCGCCCCTAGGACCAGCTGGAGTAGGCATCACCAACTCACTGGTCAGTTGGGGCAGGCCTCAGCTGATCTACGTGGTCTACGTGAAAAGCTGTTTCTGGAAGAGCCGATTCCTTGCTTGGCCCTGCTAAATTAAACTGAGCTTTGCAGCATCACGTCGTCTGGTGTTCCTTTGCTTTCCCTTGGCATTAGGTAAGACATGTCATAAAGATTTGCAAACTTGGAATGTTCATTAGAAAAAGACCCATGAATATTTTGTCATCGTCCTAGTAACAATCTTAAAAGAATAAGCTACTGAAAAATTCTTATTGCAATTTTAAACTTAAATCAGCATAAAAGAATGGAAAGAAAGCTTCAGTAGCTGTAGATAAAATCTTATTTAGAAAAGCAGGGCCATGGTACAAGGAACACAGCTATCAGTCCCCCTGGGAGTAACAGGCAATGCTTTGTTGACACAAACAGGACGGTGGTGAGTGAAATAATGAGAGTGGTAATGAATCAAGCTTAATGTAGCATTATAAATTTCAGTGCTCTGTAAGAATTAGAGGTAGGTAACAGACAGCAGGACTTTGACAAGTGTCTGTACAGCTCTTGTTAAAGACGCCTTTGGTCGAGGACAGATAAAACAGCACTGTAAAGTACCGCACTTTCAACAACGGATTAAAATCCATCATTGCTTTTGGGCAGAACATTATTTCATCCTTTTGCTTGAAGTTGATGTTGGTCATCTAACCCGTGGACACTTGATTGAATTTACTCCTTTGTTAAATGCATAGGAAATTGCGCAGACAACCCAAGTGGAGTTTATTAGCAGAGTCTTAATGATTCAGCTCTATGCTAGGGAGAAGAGAAGAAGGTAGAAGGCATCGTTTTCTCACAAATACACAAGATAGTCACGCAGCAGAAAGCTGGGTTGACTTCTTTCTTTTAGTTTGTAATGCTCCTCCCACCCCCTGCCCTTTTGCAAGTGGATATCTGAAATAATAGGCAGTAAAGCTACTGCGAAGGGAAAAACTTAACAATTTCAAGGTGTTTTTTAATCTCAGCCTCATACCTCTGAGACCATGGTCCTGCGATCACGAGTGCTTATCAATGTGCTATCAGGTTATTCAGCAGTACGAATATGATCCAGAGCAGGCACAGGCAGATGGTCATATTTCTGTTGAATAAACTCCACGACCAGCGGGGAATTTATTCCAGCTTTATGCAATCAGTAGCACTGGCTGCAGAGAACAGCTGAAACCTGATCTTGTGTAAAGCTTTCTCAGTGCAAAGTTAGCCCATCCAGCTTTTCTGGAACCGCAGAGTGAGTTCATACCATGCCAATCCGCTGCATCATTTTGGGTCCAGTCTCAGGAGCCCTGAAGCCAGGCTTACCACACCATGCAACCACAGCCTTGGACCCAACACCCAAGCGAATCCCTTTGCAGTGCCAGAAAGGTTCATTCCCTCATGCCTGACCTCTTTAGAGAGGATGTTGTCTGTTGCCTCCAGGCTAATTATATCAACACCAACCAAGGCTTACTCAAAAGTTAAAGATCTTTCTGATATATTAGCACTAAAACAACTGAGGTTTTTGGTGTACTTCATGTCGTATCAGTACTGCATGCAGCAGGGACTTAACAGCCTGGACAGACTGTGAGCCATGATGTCCTCTGCATCCTCACAGCATGGCCTCAAAGCTGGAAGCACTGAACTACACAGTGCAGGCTGAGGTCTTGCAGGCTTCCATAGTGGTTTTATTGCACACTTGCTTGAGCACACTGTTACGCGTGGCTGTGTGCTGATGCAGGGCTGGTGGCAACAAGGGAACCCACTGCAGTTACCCGAGCCTAAAGCATAACTTTTAACGTTTAATTACTATGTTTTAAGTAAACATCCTTCCTGCTTTCTGTGGCCTTTCATGGATTTCTGCTTTTGGACTGGTAACACAGATCTGAACTTTTCTTGGCCTTTTCATTACTGCATGATGAGAGTTTGCCTGAGGCATCTGTTCCGTTATACTTGTACACATTTGGGGAGAAATTCAGTTAGCTCAATGCCTCAGAATCGTATATATTTCTCTATAATCCCAATTTGCTCATTTTAAGAGCAAAACAGAAACAAATACTGCATAACGCCCATGACGGTGTGATTTTCATCACTGTCCCACAAATGATCTAAGCTGGGCAGCAAGCATTTCACGACGCTCTTTAACAACAAACACAAATCAGTTCTTAACATGTTGCCTTACTTTCCTCATTGGCTTCTTTCAGTAGTTTCTTTTTTTTTTTTTTCCCTGTCTCCAGGGAGAGCAGAGATCAATAACACAAATCTAATATTAGAAACATCTTCAGAAGAGCAGCGTCTGTGGCCATGCTCCTCAGGTGCCACGTTCTCCCTGCCCAGCAGCACCCAGGGCACAGTGCTGGCCCATACGGGGTTGTGCACTGGGAAGCGTGAACATCCCAGCACTCACTCCCTGCTCACAATAACTATAAACCTTGCACGTAATTTGGAAGATGAAAGGGTGTATAATAACATTTACATGATTACTTTCAGTCGCTGGTATCTTAAGGGTAGATTAAAATTATTCTCAGGGATGAGAATAATATCCCTTTATTGTTGCAAAGCCTAAGGAGCTACAGCAGGTTGAAAATAAGATAGATATTACTTTTTCTTGAGTGTTGGGCTCATCTGGAAGACAGTAAACAAGTATGATGATAGGAGGCTGAAGTTTGGTACATGAACATGGAATCATATGGGTCTCACTGAGGATATTTGACCAATAAGATTACCAGCCCTCTCATCTTACAGTACAGGTACATTCAGGATTTTGCAGGTTTAATATCCAGCCCCACAAAACACTGAGAGGAGACTTATGCTCCTGTCTACAGGCATCTCACTACTGCCAAGATCTAGAGAACTGCATTTTCAAGTAAGACCATTTGTTAATGAAATGTAAAAATGGCTAAAAATTTGTTTCTCTCACCTCTTGTTTCACAGCAGGAAAGATAGCATGTAGTTCAGTAATAGCCACCTAATGCCATGACAAAACCAGTATCCACATGTAGCAAGGTTATTTTTTATTCTATCCAGTTTTCTACGAGATATTATCTTCCATCAACACCTTTCTTACCTTCTTAGCAACATAACATTCTCTTTGCAGCATATTCAGCTCTACTTCCAGTGCTTAAATATGATTTGACAAAAATAACTGTTTCAGAAACCACCCAATAACATGTTAAATGAGGTAATGAGAGTCTGACTTAAGGCGCAATGGCTAATAAAATTATATCCGGCAGTGTGGTAACCAAAAACAGACTGAGAAAAGAGTCATCTCTTAGGGCTCTGGTCAGCACCAAGTATTGCTTCTTCCAGAGGAGATGAGAAAGTATGGAGAACAAAAGCTTTCCCCTCTCATACACCAATTTAAATCCAGAATGCCAAGGATTTTCCATAGAGACCATCTCAATACCTCCGATATAGAGGGTAGGGGCTGCGGGAAGGGAGAGGGGGGGAATCTGACCTCAAGTGCAACTTTCAAATGAAAATTAACATATAACTTACAAAAATAATGGGATCTGAGTTGCTTCTAAAAGTAACACCTCCAGTTAGTGACAGGATACTGACTGAAAAGTCATATTCTAAAAAACAGATGCTAAGACTGGTAGGGAGTCTGAAAGAAAGCAGTGTAATGACAGTAGCCAGTTCAGTGGAGAAGGAGAGGCTAACTCCTTCCTTCCCATCCCCTGTTTAATCTGAAGAAAGCAGGAATGATAGAAAAGTTCAAAGGATTAAAATGCAATTGTAACAACCTCAAGGAAGACTTAATGGCCAAGAAACTTACCCTCTCGTTAGCAGCATCCAGCACGAGACTGGAGGAGTAAACATGGAAAAAAACCCCAATAATATATTTCAAGCTTACACAAGGTGAGAAGAGAAACCTCTGTGAGACTAAAATCTGCATCTCCCTTATATCCACCCACATGTAAAAGGAAGGGATATATTAATCTCAATTTAATGTATTTTCTGTCAGATACACAGAGGGTGGGGCAAACAGTGCCTTCTTTTCATAAATCAGGTATCACGCAGTAGCATAAACAGAAGCTTGAAATATAGTGGAATGCATTTGATTTCCAAAAGCTCTATCTGCAATAAAATTACAGAAAGGACAGGCAGAACTGCCTGTATGCAAATAAATGCCTAGCAAAATTGGAAGTTTTTAAAATGTATTTCTAAAATGCAGAGCAATAAACTCCTGCTCACATTATCATCACCACTCAGGCATTTAAAGATTTGCTAGACACATTCGCCACGCCTGCATCCTTCTCTTTTTTTCCCCGGTACAATCTCATTAAATGAACAGCAGGATAACATTTCCAAAACGTACGCATAAAAACACGGGGAAATATGTTACTCCTGATTCTCAGGCTATTATTCCCAGTGTAAATATTGTCCTACTTTGGTTTCTCACTGGTATTCTTAAGAGGATGAATAGGACACAAACCTGTTCACGTACCTAAAAGTATAATATAAGAGGGGCACAATATAAACCATACACCAGTACTGGACCACAGTACAGATGGAGGATGAGGGAGTCTTTCATTCCAGGCAATACCCTTGGAAAAGGCTGCAGAGTAAACACTTGCCCAAAACACTAGCAGACTGGCTGAGAAAGAGCAAATAGTGAGGAGCAAGCTGGAGGAGGACACTGACATTGCTAATGACCCTTGCCTGTGCTCCTGCTGTATAGAGGCTGTCTCCCACCCAGGCGGAGGGACCTGGTGGTTATTGGTCCTGTCTTGAGGAGCGTCTTGGAGCTGGATGGCCCCAAGGTGTTCTTCAACTTATGTGAAGCTGTAGGTCTAGGGTGATGATCACTAACTTGATGAGCAGAGGGCTGAAACACCTCTCCTGTGAGGATGGGCTTAGAGAGTTGGGGTTGTTCAGCCTGGAGAAGAGAAGGCTCCAGGGAGACCCTACAGCAGCCTTTCAATACTTAAAGGGGGCCTCCAGGAGAGATGGGGAGGGACTCTTTATCAGGGAGTGTAGTGATAAGACAAGGGGTAATGGTTTTAAACTGAAAGAGTGTAGATTTAGATTAGATATCAGGAAGAAACTCTTTACTGTGAGGGTGGTGAGACACTGTAACAGGTTGCCCAGGGAAGCTGTGGATGCCCCATCCCTGGAAGTGTCCAAGGCCAGGCTGGATGGGGCTCTGAGCAGCCCGGTCTAGTGGGAGGTGTCCCTGCCCAGGGCAGGGGGTTGGAACTAGATGACTTTGACACTGTCTCCCATAACATCCTTATCAGGAAGCTGAGGAATTATGGGCTAGATGAGGTGACGGTGAGGTGGATTGAGAGCTGGCTGTGTGACAGAACTCAGAGGGT
>VXBO01011998.1:202417-241838 GCA_013400135.1 Rhinoptilus africanus
ACTCTTTAGCCTGGAGAAGAGAAGGCTGAGGAGAGACCTGATTAATGTTTACAAGTATCTAAAGGGTGGGTTGAAGGAGGATGGGGCCAGGCTCTTCTCAACGGTTCCCAGTGACAGGACGAGGGGCAATGGGCACAAGCTGGAACACAGGAGGTTCCGTTCAAATATACGGAAAAACTTCTTTACGGTGAGGGTGCCAGAGCACTGGAACAGGCTGCCCAGGGAGGCTGTGGAGTCCCCTTCTCTGGAGACTTTCAAGACCCACCTGGATGCAGCCCTGAGTAATGTGCTCTGGGCAGTCCTGCTTTGGCAGGGGGTTGTACTACATGATCCCTAGACATCCCTTCCAACTCTGAAGATTCTGTGATTCTGTGATTCCGTGATTCCATGAACTTTAAGGTCCATTCCAACTCTAACCATTCTATGATTTTATGATTCTATGTTTTGTAACAGTCTTGTTGGGTTTTGAAGAGGACAGGGTGGGAAGGAGAGGCAGGGTGAGCTTTGTGCCCTGGAATGGGCCAGCAGGTAGTTGTAGGGAGAGAGCATCCCCTAATCTTGCCAGCATCATGGGGCAGTTCCCTCTTCACCAGAGGTCAGAGTGCTTTTTTCACACGGTTGTTCTGCCTGTTAAGCCATAAATTTCTCGCAGTGCACTTGGGGACAGATACCTCTGTCAGACATACTGGCTTGCAGTGACATAAACATAACCTCAGCTGCAGAGGGATGGCCATTTTCACTCTCTTTGTGCTGGTATTACTGTCTCAAATAGCACTCCCTAGGAAAGGGATTCTCCCTCTGTCATCGTCTGAGCTGGGAGCCGTGCCTGGGACCCACAGTGGCACTGCAAACATTGTGTTCCTGACATACAGTGTTTTCTAATGGGATTTAAGAAGGCTTCATAAGAGACAAATAATTCTTTATTTCACAAACAGCATGCAGAGGCATGGGAAAATGGCAGTCACGTAGCAGATCCCAATTCTCCTGATTTCTAATTTGTGGTTTTATGCAACTCACTTTCTTCAGGAAGCTATTGCTGTTACTCTGCCCTACACAAGAGCCATCAACCCTGAAGGTCTCAGACACCCCAGCAAAAAATAATCTACAACCCAGAGATGCCCTGAGGCTTTAAACCATACAAGCTGAACTCCCGACTCACCTGCTGGGAAACCTGCCCGTAATTGATCTGCAACACTTCATCTTGCTGAGAGATTCACCGTCAGCTTGGGATATTACTGAATTCCTAATGACATTAAAGAATTCCTATTACTAGCTCTGTGGTTTTTAGAAAGAAAAATATGTTCCTTTAACTTTCAAAAAAATTACTTCTGCTCCACAGAACATCATCATAACTGCCACAGAAAAGGAAATGAAGACACGGATTAGCCAGCAGATAGCATCTGTAGGTAGTTTCTATGGATAAGGAGGGGAACAGGTCATTTTAATTCTAGAAGCAATTTGGTTGCTGAAGCTTGTCTTCATTTACATTTAAGTGGTTATTGCATCCTCCTCGTGCACTTCTGTCTGTTGTTTAACTTCAGGCTCCCAGATAGTCCATCGACAACCTTTATGCTTTTTTAATCAAAGATTTCTGGAACATTTTCCCTGTATTCCCTGTCCTATAGCTTAAGCTTGAGTGTTGTGTATCAGTTCAGGAGACCTATTTCTGCTGACTGGATTTTTTCAAGTCTTTCTGCCACATCTTTTTTCAGCTTTTCAAGAAAACAGACAGCTTTCATTTTAAAGGGTTCTGAAATCCTTCGTGGGAGTCCAAAAAAAGAGGGAGTTTCTCTGTTCTTTGCAGTACAAAAAGGTTAGACATTTTCTTCAGCCTTCTACAGGGTGAAGGTCACGAAACAAATATAAAGTTATTTTCCTTAACAGCCTTACAAACATCAAGGCTTTCCATGGAACAGCTCTCACTGGAACAGATTTATATAATCCCCAGGCCTCAAAAAGATATCTTGCAATTACACTGAATCTTTTGTGAGAAACTCAGGAAGTTTTAGTGCATCGCTGAGCAGTTAACATCTGTGATTTCCTACTGAGTTCTGAGGTTTAAATCAATTAGCAGTAATTGGGACTGTTTACAGTGGCCTTCCATGTGGAACAAGCATATGCTGGAATTTTAAACTAAGTATTTAAGTTCCTGCACCAAGTGACCATGCAGAAATTTTTTTAAAATATTTTGACTCTATGCTGTGATGTTAACTTACGTAGCAACTCATTCTTAGAAGAAGGTATTTCTAATCTTTTAGGCAAAACTGAAATCACCAGGTTTGGCGAAAAACAGTGATTTTCATTTTATTTTTATGTTCTCCATTTCTCAACATCTAACTGTTTATGCTGCACTAAAATCACACGAACCTGAAATAATTAAATGTAACAAAAGAGATAATTTTGCATGGAGTGGTCTTGAAAATTTTCTCCTGCCTATTAAGGTAATAAACCTACCACATCAAATTACACTCAGAAGTCCTATATGCAGTTTTCGTGAGGGATCAAAGCCACTGAAAACAGTAGTTAGTGGTGCAGAATTACACTGTGCAGTTTTAAATAAACTTGCTGATCTTTTAGTTTGGAGATGCTATCAAATCAAGAAGTTAGCTGAGAGTCCGCTGCGGCATTCCCCTGGCCACCTGGCTGCAAATTCCCCAATTACTCCCTGGCTAGTTCATCATGAGGAGGGAAGGAGCAATGCCCTCCCAAACTTTACATGGGTTCGGAGCTTTCCAAACCTTTAAGTAAGAATAAAAAGTGGGTTGATTTATTAGAGTTTGCAAGTTCTTGGTGTCTTTAAGGGGATTTACCAATGTTAGCACTTCTGAAAACTGTTTGCTATGGATGAGACTGAAAGCAGGTGCCAACCCATTGCAGATGCCTCAGCACTTGCAGAGGAAGGGAGATGCTATTTATCCCTGTTGAGTAAATGGGAACAAGGAGCTACTGAGAAGTTGTGACCCAGAGAAGCTGAGATACATTGATGCTGAGAAGCTCTTTCACCTCTACACTGAAGGGAAAGCTAGACTGTGGCTGTTGATGTAAAAATGACTATTCCATATTAGAACTGAAGTGGAAAAGATTAGTACAAATGCTTATTTCCTTACTGTTACGTTGCTAGGGAAATCTATAATAAATACAATCATTACTGGAGAAAGTCAGGTCAATGGAGAAATGCTTTTAAAAAACTGAACCTTGAAGTGAGACACAATTATATTTTGTTCAGGTCAATAGGCACTTTCACTCAAGAGGATAATTATTGACTAGCAAACAAGAAGATGCAAAGCCATCGTTACTCTGTAATGAACCAAGCCTGGAGCTGCTTTAGCAACTATAACCTGAGAACACCATCAGCCAATTGCCAGTGATTTTTTTTAAAGTTAAATAAATGCTTACATGGAGAAGAGCAGGGGAGGTTGGCAATGCACACAACTTCTTTGTGAATATACATCTGAATTTTCATAGTGCTCTCTGTCCTCATTGATCCCTTTGCAAGTCTCCTTCCCTGAGGCCGGGACCAGATGTGAGGGCCTGGAAAGGTGCCAATCCCCATAATGCCTTTGCAGAAGGGGCATGCTGACCAGTGACAGGCTACAGCGGGACGCTTGCTGTTGCCACCCAAGACATTTTCACAGCTTCTTGTCACAATCATGTTTCCTCCTCTTCCAACAGTAGGAGCCTGCATGTCATCCCAGCTTTGCTAGTTGCCTTTTCCCCCCACTTTCAGCCAAATGGCCACTTAAACTCAGCCTTCCCTCATCTGGATGTTATTTGTCCTGTTTCTCCTCCTCCTCTTCAACCATCTGCACCCATTGGCCACCCCACCAGCACCATTGCCCCTGCAAACCACTTTGGACCTCTCTGCCCTCAGTATTTTACAGTCTAAACAAACTCAGCCACAATGAGTTTGTCCCATGGAGCAGAATGTCTTCAAGGTGAAGATTTCTCCTGGCTTTCCCTGGGAGGTAAATGTCAACAATGCTGTTACTCCAAGAGGAATTAGCTGTCCTCACAGAATCACAGACTTGTTGAGGTTGCAGAAGTCATCTCATCCTACAGCCTGTTGCTCTAGCAATGTCCAGACAGTCTCTGAATATCTCTAAGGATGGAGGCTCCACAACCTCCCTGGGCACCCTGTGCCAGCGTTAGGTCACCTTCACAGTAAAAAAGTCTATTTCCTGATGTTTAGACAGAGCGGAACTGAGTTTGAAATGCTCCTCCTAACGCAGCTGAGGACACTGTTAGCCTTTGTGGTGGCAAGGGCACATAGGCAGCTCATGTCAAATTGGTGTCCACCAGGACTCCCAGGTCCTTTTCTGCCTAAGCTGGTTTCCAGCTGGGCAGCCCCAGCCTGATGTGATGCATCGGGTTATTCCTCCCCGGTGCAGGACTTTGCAATTCCCTGTGTTGTATTTCATGTGGTTCCTGTCAGCCCGTTTCTCCAGCCTGTCCAAGTCCCTCCAAACGGCAGCACAACCCTCTGGTGTATCAGCCACTCCACCCAGTTTTGTGTCATCTTCAGCCCCCTGACCCACCTCACCTGCAGGGGAAGCCCATGACCGCAGCCAAAGCTGGGGTCCAGCCTGGAGCCCCACTCCCAGCTCTGCCATGGGGAGCAGCCAGGTGCCAGCATCCCTCTCTGCTGCTCAGGCTCTCTCCAAGAGGCGCTCATGGTGCAGAGATGGCTGGAGGAGACTGTCCTCCAGAAGGCCATATCCCCGGCCCATGGGTGACCTGACAGTGACTATTTATTTCAGCCTCCGTAACTCGAACCATTTAAATCCTGCCTGCACTGCGCAGCATGTGGATGAAGGCTGTTTGTGTAATTATCTTCCCGTAACCTAATTCTGCAGAACGTGGTTCTCATCTACATCGCGTCTCCTTTCCACCGCTCTGACATTGCGAAAAGGGACATGCGGTTAAATACACTTCAAAAATCTTTGATCCAACAAATACAGCAAAGCAAAGGAAATTGAGGCTTACAGCCTTCCAGAAGTCTGACCACGTGTATTTTCTTTAATTGCAGCAGCTGTTCTTTGTTCCTTCTTCATGCGCGTTACCTTTGTGATTTTGGTTTTTTTTTTTTTGTCCTAGCTGATCTCATATCACTCTCCATAAGCTTTCTGGATGTAAGGCAGGTGATGTAAATTTAGAAATGTGTCCTTCCAAAATTTGTCACAGTCTAGTTCTTTCACTATGTTTTCCATTTCAAACCCAAGATATCTCTAATTTGAGGAGCTGAGTAGTCTGTAACGATTAGGGCGATTACAGACCAGGACAACTGGTGTATTTTTTTGTCCTGACATCTCATCTCATTCTGATTTGAGAAAAATGTTCAAATCACCTTTAAATAAATACTTTGATATTCAGGCTTCACTGTCTACATTAATATAGTGAAACTGCAATGCTTTACAATAATTTCTAAGTCTTTATTTTCCATTGAACAACATGGGCCTTATGTTAAACAGTTTCAAGTGTATTTGAGAGACGAAAGGTGACAGAACTGGTAATTACCTCATTTCTCATTAAGGAAGACTTAGTACCCCAGGGACCCATATTAGAATAAATATTCTATCTCCTGTTTATTAACCTTTGTTCTTTAAAATGGTGAATGAGTGCTGATAAAGCTATCGTTATTGTGACTGCCTCAGGAGCTGATGATGTTTCCCCAGCTCCTAATATGATTTGGAGTCACCTTACTAAAAATAAACAGAACTTGACTCTATTATGCTCCTGGCTGTCTGAATTTCTAACACATATTTTAAACCTAAATATACAGGCAATATTATCTGATTTCTCATCAGGTAGTATGAATGAAATCTACTAGGTACTTCATGCATGGTTTTTATATATGCTAAGCTGAAGCAAAGCAAGTGCAAAAATACAAGGAGTCCCTAAAAGTCCTGTGTTTATTTTGGAGGACGAGCTCTTTTTGGTAAGGAACACAAACTCCCCTATGTTGCATGAGGGCCGTCATCTGTTTTGTTTCCAACAGTAGCCAGAGCAAGCTGCTTCAAAAGGAAATTCCCCAAACCCTAAATTTGGCTGTTACAGGGCAATTTATTTCCTCAAACCCAAGATAAATGTCGTGAAGCAGGAGAGTTTATACTGCTTCAATAAACGGTAATTTTAGATCTGGCAATTTCCCCTTAATGCCAGCGCTAATGAAGTATTATTGTTTCAACCGCAGAACCTTAAAAGAAACAGAACAAACAATGAGGAAATAGAATAAGCATTGATTTAATAACAAAACAAGGCTGTGCCTTGATGGAGAATAGGCAGCTGCAGACAAGAAAAAGGTGGAATATCTGGGTGCTACCATATCATTTTGGACAAACTTGGTAGGAATAAGTCCAGTAAGTATAAGAAACAAGGCAACTGGAATCAACAGTACTAAACTGTCAACTACCTCCAGAGTAAATGAACTTGGTAGCACTCATTACCCTTGTGAATATTAATATTTTTGGGCTCTGTGACCAGACAATAAAAAGATGTTCCTTCATAGTTCTATCATATTTGTCTTTGAGTAAAACTTCAATTTAATTTTTTTTTTTCCCAATCAAAAAAAGGTGACAGAACAGATGTCCTGTAAGGATTTCAAAGCTACCAAAGAGATTTAGGGCTGAGCTCAAACATCTTGCTATGGATGCCTGTCATGGACACTAAAATTATTTTAGTTATTGCTTGTCTAATAAGCCATGACCGTGGACCTCACACAGCGGATGATCTGAATCACTCGTTACATTTCTAAACTGTGCATGGGGGGATGGAAAGACTATGGTTCCCAAACACTAACGAATCTGGGCAACCGCAAGTTTTCACTGGCATTAAAAAATCTCTGGGGAAAAAAAGTCCAGCATTTATATAACCTCTTTAATTTTTGCTATAAAGAACCCCAAGAATGATTACAACCATTTTTGGTAAGAACTAGAAGACATACTTAAAAGTCAGCTACACTGATTGCTTTGTTACCTTTTAATTTCTCTGCCTGATGGTCACACTGACAGGTTTGACACTTTATTTAGCGGGGATTGGTAGTAAAATCTTCTTAGCTAGACGCTTGACATCTACCTCGCTTTATTATTTCCCTGTGCATCTCCTCCAGGGGCTGATTCATTTCAGTATCATTTGTTGTGAGCAGAAACCATCGGAGCACAAAGTGACAGATGAGAATATGAAGACCTCCAGTTACCCAGCTCAGTACTCATAAGCGATACAGGGAGCTACGCTAGAGGCAGGTAACCAGGACATTTGCTGGAGTCCTTGAAAATTGTGTGTGTTATTGAGTCTGGAAGGGAACATTCAGCTTTTCTAGTTTACTTACTAACTGAAGACTATACAACGTGAATCAAAACACAATCAATCCTCCATTTCTCTGCTTGAGAGACCCCACCAATTCCTCACTTCTCTTAGACTGCAGAATCCCAGTCTTGCTGTGTACCACAGGTATATAACTGAAATGAGCTGAGTATGATTTTAAATGGGAAAAAAATTACTGTGAGAAATACATGGCAAGAGAAGAAAGTCCACGTCTCCTCTTTCTTAGATGAGCATCTCTACTATGGGCCAAATAGTCTTTCTCAAGCTCAGGGAATATTTTACAGTTCCATGAGGTGCTGAGCAGCTTTAACAGGCGGGATTGTAAGTGGCGCAGCTGGGTCAGTCTGATCAGTCCTTGATGCTCAAGGGAGGAGGTCCTGCTCTTCAGCGCCTTTGTCCTCCTCTTTTCTCCCCTTCCAGGAGAAACTAAGCCAACAAAACCGAGGTGAATGTCTTCTGCTTAGTGAATCTTAGCAGTGCGCTGTGTGGTCAGGAAGCCATCAGAGCTGGCATGGAGAAAAGGGCAGGACTACGCGGCCGGCACAGCAGAGCCACACCTGCCACTGAGACATCAGAGGACACCGCTGAGCCTGCCCCATATCTGCAAAGAGCACTAGCATAGATACCCCACGTCCTGGTGTTCAGTCTATTCATCATACTCTGATGGTCAGATCTCCTCAGGCAAAGGTGGGATCTGAATCTGAGCCTTCTACAGCCCAGGTAAGTGCTCTGCCCGCTTGGTCAGCATTTAAAACTGGGACTTTTGCTTCTCCTCTCCTATTAAAAAGGAAGCCTGATATTTAAATTTTCTTTTTTTTTTTCTTCTAAAAAAAGAGAAAGGGTACAGCGCTTAATGCTGGGGCAAGGTTCAGAGCTGTCAAGACGCAGGAGCCTGTTTCCTGAGCACCTCCTGCTCGCTAGCTTAGGTGCCTGCTTGCATTTTTCCCATCTCTGCGACTCCTAGGGATGCAGCCCAGTGCGGCTGTGCACAGCGTGGGCTTGATAATTCCACCGGGCTGCTCCACCAGTCCCACATGCCACAGCATCTCACTTTCATTTGTCAAGCTCACTTTCAGCATGCCCTCAGCCTTAAAGTGGTTGCTAGGGAGTGCTGCTTTTTGCTTGGGAAAACAAAAAGAGGAATGTGAAAAGAACTGGTTAAATACTTAGAGGTGTGCATTACTACATCTATGCCTTTGTTGCCTTGCTGGCAGCAGTAATTCCCTTTGCTGCTTTACGACTTAAAAGTGGGAGTACGATGCTAACAAATGTTTTGACGTGATTACTGGTAAACTACTTGCACCCTCAGCAAACCAAGAGCTGCTCACGAACAAAGAAAGAAATGGAGAAAGATAAGCTCACCCTTAACACGGAGGTTCACTCCTTCAGAGAGGAATAAAAACACAGCATGACCCAAGTGCACGGGTGACAAATTCCCTCAGGACCACTGGGATTCAGGCACGCTCACCAGCAGCCTGCTGAGAGCCCTGGTAGCGATCCCTCACTGTGGGAGGAGGTGACTTCCCGTCCTCACCCCGAGGAGACCACCTCCCTGGTTGCCTATTAGGGCTGCTGCAGCCTTCGGCAAGGAACGTCTTGTTCTTAATCAACTACTTTAACTCCAGCTGGGATAAAGCAAAATCCAAGCGGGAGTATCTATTTACGGCATCCAAAATAGACACCACAGTAACAAAGAGGTTTTAAGGCATAAGAAAGAAGGCTATAATCAGCCTGTGAACAAGAGAAAGTGTAAAAGGTCCTTATTTTTCAGTATCCCACTCATTTGCCGCAGGTGCCCTCCTGATATATCAGGAGAGCTGCCTCCTTGTGTGTCACGCGTTGCAGGCTGCACTTGTTAGAGGAAATCCTTTCCTCCACACCAACGTCTATAATTAATCATCTCCTTTCCAGGGGCTCTGAGCAAATTTAATTTTTCCTCTTGAAACTTTCTTTCTTTCCCTCCGAAACTTCATTCTAACATACTCAGCAGATGATCTTGACACTTCTCCAGTTAAATTAAGAAAGTCTCACTTCTCTGGAGCTGCAAATGTCACTTTGTCAGACCAGCTGTCATCCCCTGTACTTTACTAGCCAACAAGCACCCTCTTGACTGAGCGCTGCTTTACCTGCTGAACCTCTCCTTCCCTGCAATGACGACTCGATTGCTTTCTATGTGAAGGTGTCTCCAGGCACCAAAGTTTGTCTTTAAAATCAGTTAGAACACTCATAAACACCTTTGGCACAAACATTTAACGCAACAAGTGAACACAATCATTATCATCCCTTGGATGAGATGGCAATGCTGGGCTTAAGGCAACTGGGGAAGGCAGAGGGGAAACCTTTCTTCCAAATATGCCACGAAAATATCACAAACCATTGACAACAGAACAGCCTTTGGCACCTATAACAGATATTTTTTCCTGAAAAATGTCATACTTTCAACCCACATTAACTCTCTATGGAGCGAAAGGCAAATCCAGTACAAATAATAATTGAAGGGAAAAGTCCAAGCCATTTTGAATGTACATTTGAATAAGGGTCAATTTTATTTTGAGTCTGCTCTTGGGATGGCCTGTTTCCTTTAGGACTTTCTATATGTTTCTGGATGGGATGACAAGTGAATGACAGCGGAGCTGACAGCTCTATTAGCTGCAGAAACAGGACGGGTGAACGCTGCGTTGTATCACCTCTGGATAATGAGCTGGATTTCTCACTGCAACCCAGATTCTTGCAGGACAAGCCGCGATATGACAGGTTAGTGGTAGATGAAGCAACACAACCTGAGGACTTCTATTATATCTTTACTAACATACTGACTATATATAGTGTAAAGAAGGCAGGAAAAGTCCTACACAAGAGCCCCAAACTCAGCAGAAAGCAGATTTCAGTTGCCTGCAAAAGGCTACCCAGACAAGCCTTTGAGCAAGATGCTGTGGGTGCAGTCATCCCCATGTTTTCCCCTGGCAGCCCTCCATCCTAACAGTCCTAGAGGTCAGGTTGCTTATTCCTCACCTTTCCCTTCCCACTCTCACCACAGCTCAGGAGACCGGAGTTAGTGTCCGTAGGGGTGCAGAGAGGGTTGCCATCTCAGTTTCTGCTCCAAGATCTTTCTGTTCTCTATTACAAATCAAGAAAAGCAAAACAGGAGTCCCAGGGAGGAGCCAGGCTCTGTTCCTACACCCTGGCATGCTGCATGGATGAGGGCAGGTCCATGAATTAGTATGCATTAATGTGGGATGATCAAATGCATTTATACTTGGTGAGGCCACTCCTGGAGTACTGTGTCCAGTTCTGGGTTCCCCAGCTCAAGAAGGACAAGGAATTGCTGGAGAGGGTGCAGCATAGGGCTACAAGGATGATGAGGGGACTGGAACACNCAGCGTCTAAGACAGAGGTGGTGTTTGCCTACAGCCGGGAAGCTCTCTGTTTGGGAATTACTGGTATTCAGTTCATTCAAACCAACGTTGCTTTTCCCCTATTAAAACATACACTTGAATCATAACAAGCTACCCAGACACGGGCTGTTGCTAGGCTTGCCTAGAACACTGGCAGTTGTTCTTTTTTGTCTTGTCTTGCTTGGTTAGTTGTTGTAGAAACCTGCTGCTTCCAAGTTTTTCCAGGGAAATGCTAATATGGAGAAATTTATTCCCTTTTCTTCCCTTTCTTTGCATGTGAAAAAAACTTGTAAATAATAAGGATTTAAAAGAAGGAAAAAAAAATTTAAAAGGCACACAAAACCCCAAAACACCAACATTTTTATTTCTGTTCTGAGGCAGTATTGAAAACACAATTTACTAGAAAATAAAGTGAAAAATATCCAAGAGAATTAACATATTCCAAGTGATATTTAGGCTATTATCTTTGTGGAAGAAATGTTTTCTGTGGGAAGGTTTTAAAACTCTTTTATTAGGTATTTAATATATGGCAAAATTCAAGAAGGGAACAGAAAAAGGCTTTCTATTATGTGGAAACATAGAAGCAGACACACACAATAGGCATAGGGACAATGTTGTTTGCCGTATGCCTAACTCACATCCTTGTCAGTGCTGCAAGAGAGTGAAAATCCTTGTAGGATTCTTTACATTCTTTCATATAACATCTCTCAGCACCCCTTCTCTCCCTGAATTAACACAATTCACAACAAGTTAAGCTAAAATAAAAGTTATTTCTATTGTTTAGTTTATAGTTTAAGTCAAAAAGATGCAGAAGAGCTTCCATTTGTGAAATGGCAAAAATAAATCTAACATAAGCAGGAGGTGCTATTGGTTACTTTTCAACTATTCTCTTACTGGATACACTAAATATACTTCTCAAACATACTTTCAGACAGAGAGTGCTGGAATTACTGTATCTCTGCAGAGAAAGAAGAGGGGAAAAAGAAAGCACGTTGGTCTGGGAAAAGCAGATATGAAAGGTGATCCATGGGACTAAAGAGTGACAAGAAATTCAGAAACTGCAAAGACATTAATGAGCCGTATTGATTTAATTAGCCAGCGTAATGTCATTTATCATGCTAACCACAAGAGATGTGCCCATAAAAGTTAGTGTTTGAAGGTCACACTCATATGTAACGCATCTGCTATGCTACACAGATGTCTAGCTGTAGAGATCCGTTTTACTTAGACTTGGAAAGAAGTCATTGAAAGACAATTTTGAAAAGCCTCCATATGAATAACATAGTGCTATATGTTGTAATCGGGTACAGTCATCCTCTTAATAATCCAGTTTCTGGATTCCCAGCGTTTAGCGGATTTAAACGTCAACAGTAAATAATAACTTACTTAAATAGTGGCATCTGTAACAAAGTCAAAATCCTCAAGTCTCAGGACTGTTTATTGTTTCATAACAGCAAGTTCATATCTGCCAGTCTTTTCTCCCTACTGCCTCTGCCTGTTCATTATTCAGGAAAGAACTTAAATAATGATAAGGCTCTGAAAGAATTCTCACTAGCAAAAAGCTTCTTAAGGGCTCGTTTACGGTCTCAGCTACAAAAGGGTAAGACTCAAGCACTCTGATGAAGTGAAAAGAGTTCCTGGGGATACATGCCAGCATAAATGAAAGCTTAATTTAGCCCTAAATTAGAAACTCTTTGTCAGTGGGGGGCTTAGATATCCTATAGCATTCAGTGCTGCCCCTCTGACACCAGGCATTTTTCTGTCTAATCGGAATTTCCTCACCTTAGTGTGAAATTATTAATATTTTTTTAATAGATTTTAATGCCATTTTCTTTTTCATTTTCTGACTTCTAAAGCTTGTGAAAAGCATTTTGCAAGTGTTTATATTTGTTTGAGATATTAAGCAGTGCATGGAGCTGTTACGCTTTCCTAAGCATGCATTTCTTTAATTGAAACGCCTATTTTTAAAAAGGCATAATGGGACCCATGTTTATTAATTTCCTCATCCACCTTTCCATTAGGAAGAATTAGAAAAGTACCCCTCAGGAGCACACACCTCTCATACCCTTTACGTGCCGGCCTGGAAGCACAGCTTCGCCCCTGATCGGATGAGCCCTTGGCCAAGGAAATCCCAAACAGATTGCAACAACACAAAACTTAGCAAAGCAAAAGGCCTCCTGCCTGGCAGGGGGTGGGAAAGTGTTCAGCGCTAACACCTACACAAGTGACAACCACCAACGGGTTCGGACTTCTGCTTGCGCACCTCTCGGATGCCTCAGAGTTGAACAAGGATGCTGGAAATCAGAACCCGCTCACAACTTTTTCCGTAAGCCTATTTCTGCTATATTTGAACTTTCTTTACAGTGGCTGCACAGGAGAGACGGTCTGAAGGATGCTTTCTGCTACAGAGAGAAGGGGGGGGGTATGTCGTTTTGGCTTCATTACGCACAGAACACAGTAAGCTGAAGTCTTACTATAGCTCTTGTAATTCTTCTTTGTCCACTTCACCCCTGCTTGTCACCTTTTACAGTTTCCTTCAGGGTAATTTAAAATATATTTTTCTTAAAGTTAGTGCAGTACTAAAGGTCCATTTCTAGTACAAAATGGCCAAAGTAATTGCCCAAGGAAGCTGGTGTTACTTTCAGAGGTTAGAGGGCTACATTCCTATCGACATAAGAGATACAGGTTGCACCGATACATGAGTATTTGCATGGTGCATTAATAGCATGAGAGGAAAAGGCCTGGCTAGTAAGTTTTTAGTGAGAATGCAGGCAGTCGCCAGGGCTCACGGTAAGAGTTCAGCCTTTAACTTTCTAGCCTGTTGTCACAGTTTAACCCACACAGACGCTCACTCACTTCTCCCCTCCGCACAGTGGGATGAGAATTGGAAAAATAAGGAAAACTCGTAGGTTGAGATAAAGACAGAATAATAGGTAGAGCAAAAGCCGCGCACGCAAGCAAAGCAAACCAAAGAATTCATTCCCTACTTCCCATCGGCAGGCGGGTGTTCAGCCATCTCCAGGAAAGCAGGGCTCCCTCATGCATAACGGTACCTTGGGAAGATAAATGCCATCAGGCTGAACGTCTCCCCCTTCCTCCTTCTTCTCCCATTTTTATATACTGAGCATGACACCGTATGGTACGGAATAACCCTTTGGTCAGTCAGGGTCAGCTGTCCCAGCTGTGTCTTCTCCCAACTTCTTGTTCTCCCCAGCCTACCCGCTGGCGGGGCGGTGTGAGGAGCAGAAAAGGCCTTGACTGCTTAGCAACAATCAAAAACATCATCGTGCCATCAACATCGCTTTCATCCCAAATCCAAAACACAGCACCACACCAGCTGCCAGGAAGAAAGTAAACTCCATCCCAGCTGAAACCATGACACCTGTTTAACGTAATACTTGCTTTAGGACCCTGCCTTACCCTTCAGGTATTGTTTTTCTTGCAGGGTACACAAGTAGTAAGGGAACATTAGTAAATACGTGCAATTTTGTCTGACACTATCATCTATACGAGGGACAGGGCATTTCTTTGCCTGCACATCCGTTAAACCTTCCTATATTCCTAATGACCCATAGGATGTTCAGCCCAGATAATACAATGAAACTTGGATTATATAAAAATAGCACATACTTGAGAAATCACCTCTTACTCTTCAGTCAGCGGCAACAAGGAAAGACAACATCCCTCCTAGTTCTCAGCAGCTGCCTGTAAAATAAGGGACACTGACAATTTATCTGAGCACCTGGAGTGCAGTTTTCCCACTTCAGAAAGGGGGCCTCCTAGAATCCCTTGCAAAGACAGGATTGTTCCCCCTTTTGCAAGGCAAGCATTAGATCTGGATGGCAGAGGTGGAATCACGCCTAACGCGTAACCCATTTAACTTGTTGTTTTTCAAACAGATGGATTAGAACAAAACAAATGGTGCACATTTTAAGAAGACTGGATACTATTAATGCCAACTCTATTAGAGTACAAATAAGCTGCTGCAGTTTGACAGAAAGCAGAATTTCCTAGACTAGCATAAACTAATGGCTCATTGGCTAAAATAGATCTGCGGTCTCCGTTTGCTGTAGAAGCCCGGCTGCTCTGCTGATTTCAAAGAAAGAAGGATTGCAACTACAATAAACACTCCGGGATCTGGAAAATATGAGAAGATATCAGCTGCTGTTAAACAGTGTAGAAACAACACAGTAGTGAAACTAATAAAATAATACAAACAGGTTTAAGGCATCCTCTTTAGAAGCACTGTCCTATGGTTTAAAGATCTGAAGATTTAGCTTTTAACAGTGCTGGCATACACGGAACCCATCCTCTCCCCTGTGTAAGTGCTTCAGTTCTTGTTCCTGGCTACATAAATCACAGCCAGGATAAACTCATTACAAGTTAAGAGAAGGAAATAATATGATCTCCTAGCAGACACTGGGAGCAACAGCTTTTCACATACGTCCCAAAATACCACACAACTATTAGCTTGGAACAAGATACATCTTCTTTTACAATGAATCCATAGCAAATTCATATTTTATCTATTAAATCCTTGACTGCTTACCCCAAAACTCACAGTCTTTTACACGTTTCTCCTCATAGCATCTCTTTCAAGACTAGACTGGGCTTTTCTCCCATTTTATAAGCAGAGACGAGAGACATAGCTAGAGACAGGTACAGATGCAGGAAAAAGAACTCAGTGCCCAAATTCTGGTGCCAGCCACAAAGCCCGAGGATATCCAGTTACAGTGAGCAAAAGCCGTAGCACTGAGAGATGAAAAAAAGTCTCTACTCTGATATAATCTGACAGTGAAGAAGAGTTGACAGAGTCTATAGATGCTCCTGGCATTAACAGCTCCCTTGGGAGACTGGATACACCTGAAAGTGGGAGACCAAGAGATAGTACAACATTGACCACATTGTCCGCTTTTTCTGATCACAAATCAGTTTTCTGTTGACAAGGCTCATTTCTCATGGCCACGTCTTTGTTTCCAAGCCTTTGCCAAACAGTTATAACTTCGTTAGTGCATTCAGGAATACATTTACAAAATTGCCTTTTGCAGAAGTGAGACAGTACCAATGCAATGGAGAAAAACTGACACAGAGGGAAGGAGAAAAGCTATCTGGAAAAGCCAGTGAAGATAGCCCTCAATTTCCTACTAAAATACCCCAGTGCATTGTTGCTTGCTTATTATTCTCTTTGTGAATAACAAGAAAATGAAATTACCAGAGTTTTGCAATGTGTGCAAAACCATTTCATTAGAAGGATAAGAAGTCAAAATTG
This sequence comes from Rhinoptilus africanus, assembly GCA_013400135.1. NCBI lineage: Eukaryota > Metazoa > Chordata > Aves > Charadriiformes > Glareolidae > Rhinoptilus > Rhinoptilus africanus. The sequence continues at coordinate 218,402 of VXBO01011998.1, forward strand.
TGCTTTATTATCAACAAATTATCTCAGTATGAAGACTGCTCATATGTGAGCTTTAATCTTGAATTCTTCATGTGTACAGATACGAGATACTGAAGCTGCATATGAAGCTGTCTCTAAACACATGACAAGCTCAGAATTCCTTAATGCTTTCCTCCAAATAATCAAAAGCCTTTTCATACACATCATCAAAAACTTAAACCCATGCTTAGGTTATGTGACAAAAAACTTAAAGGCAGAAAATGCCAAATGTAAATTTGTGTGTGTCCTTTTGTGCTCTACTGTATCACCTGTGATTAGAGGATCATATTAAATTAATAACTAATAGTAGCCCAAATTATCTTCTGCAGCTCTGGGTATATAAAGCATTCTTGTGCATTTGTTGTCTGTGGATTAGGATAATAAAGTCCATGGCACATTTTATTTTACAAAACACACAGCTAATCAGCTAAAGATTTCTGAAGAAACTCTACTCATTCATCTGTCCTTCACCCCATAAAGCCAGGCCACCTCACCAGTGGCCTTATGTTAGATCAATGCTAGCTTTGCATTAATTGTTACCAGAAACTGAACATAAGCAAGACAAAATGCTTCTGGTTTGGTGGTGCTGGGCAGAGGAATGCAGAACATCACAGGGACAGACCAACCAGCCTTTGGCTGGTCAATGCAGTCTGCTTTTTAGGTAAGCTTAGGAAGTGTGGCGGATTGAGAAGTGGACAGTGAGGTGGACTGAGACCTGGCTGAATGACAGAATTCAGAGGGTTGTGATCATGGCACAGAGTCCATTTGGAGGCCTGTAACCAGCAGTCGTCCCCAGCGGTCAGTACTGGGTCTGGTCTTGTTGAATACATTCATCAATGACCTGGATGAGGGGACAGAGTGCACCCTCAGCAAGTTTGCTGATGACACAAAGCTGGGAGGGGTGGCTGNAGACTCTTCTCAGTGGTCCCCAGCGACAGGACAAAGGGCAACGGACACAAACTGGAACACAGGAAATTCCATCTGAACACAAGGAAAAACTTCTTTACTGTGAGGTTGCCAGAGCACAGGACCAGACTGCCCAGAGAGGTGGTGGAGTCCCCTTTTTGGGAGATGTTCCAAACCTGCCCAGGTGAGCTCCTGTGCAACATGCTCTAGGTGAACCTGCTCTGGCAGAGGGTTGGACTGGATGATCTCCAAAGGTCCCTTCCTACCCTTACCATTCTGCGATTCTGTGATTTTAGAAACACTATTAGTGACAGGGTGAAAATCATGCAATATATACTCAATGGATAACATTTTTAACATACCTTGTTGACAAAAAAGTTCCTTCCAACTAAGTTTTGATAAAATATGTCAATGACCTAGCACCTACTCTCTGTGCTGCTGTCTCAAGGAGCTTTGAATCAAGTCCATGATCCCAAAGTGCCCTCTTCAAGATACCTGAAAACCTGGGCCCAGGAAAGCTGTCACACTTTCCACAAGAGAAAAACTTTTCCCAGTGGCCTGTCCAGTTATGGAGGGATCTCACACAGAAACTCTGGACCACGGCAAACCCTAACACCTTCCCCTCCAAGGCATGCTTCTGTCACTCGCCTCTCCTAACAGATACCCACAGTGGGGCATACATTTAAAACAAGCAAGAGACGGCTCCCTGCTCACCCCCACTACATCAAAAGAACAGGCACCTTGCACCTCCCCTCTGCAGGGAGAAAGGGTCAATCACACTTCAGAGGTGCTACCTGTGCTATAGAACGCACAAAGCTGCTCCAACGCTACAGCAATGACGAACTCACTCCATGCAGAATGATGGATCTGAAGAGGTTGTGGTTAAAAAAAAAGCTTATATAGGATATAGTGCATTATTATTAGCCTGGGATATGAATAACATTACGTATGGAAAAACTAAAGCACGGATCTTTAGTGACGCGAGAGGTCTCAATCCAAAAAACAACAATCAAAAAAACAACAAAAAACCCACCCCAGATTAAATTTAGGGTGGATCAGGATATGGAAGGAGCTGTATGAGATAGAACCACGTGGCAGAGTGCCAGTTGCAACAGGAGATTGGGTTTAAGGGGTGGAAAAGTCTTACAGGTTCTGAATTCCAGCTCTTTCAAAAATGCTTTACAGTGATGTTCTATGGCCAAAATAAAAATGATTAATCCTAATAACAGAACATTTTCCTAGTAGAGTAAGAGACAAAAATCCACTTTTAGGATGTGAAATGATGCACAACAAAACAAATAGCCCATGAGAGGTCTTTTTTACCTGCTAGTATTCTGGTAACTATAACAACAAATTGCAACTAGTTTCTAATTTAAACAAAAAATTTCCCAATTTGATGAAAGCTAATATATTCTTGTGTAAATGGTGACTCTTGCTGAGCAAGTGTCAAAATCTAGAAGAGGAGGAAGGTACAGTTTGTAACGCATGTCCTAGTAAATCCACAGGAAATTAGGAATAAATTATAAAATAAATCAGCATTACTATATGACAAGATGTTCTTTCATTGAAATGTGATCATTGAAAAAACCCAAGAGGCTAGGAAATATGTTTTTATTAGCAAATTATGACACCAATTCTAAAATCCCCAGCCCACCAAGACATTTCTTCATATGCCCGCGGCAATGTAAAAAGCACTTTTGAGGATAGGAAAAAACTTCCTTCAGGCACGTTGTTAATATATTTTCCCTCTAAGCATCTTACAGAGCCCTCTGTCACGCTGTGCTCCTTGTCTTCTGCTGGGCTCGCTCATGCCTTTTTTACTTACCTACGCGGAGAACTGCCAGAGCTGTGTTTGCTGGATCGGAACAGACACTGCTCTTTGTACTCTCGAGATAAGAGGTTGCAACAACAAGTCGTGTTTGTGCATCTCAACCAAAAAATATGATCTTAATAATTACTGTGAATCAACTAAAACAACAACTCGTCTCTTCTTCTCAATGGCCATTAATTTAAAAGGCACTCTTAATTTAGTGCATTTTCATTTTGCTTCACGTGTTTGGCAATATTTATTCCAATAAATTCACAAAACTCCTTTTCAGCAACAAAGCCCAGGCTGTAAATGGTCCCACACCTCCGTTCTCTTCCAGAGCTCAAACAAAGGACTGTTCTTGCCCTTCTCTTAATATGTCCACATAAATCAAAGCCTGGTAAAGGGCAAGTCTAGTAATGTGAGCAAACAGCCCACACTAACCATACGATTGGATTGTTACATGTCATCCTTCCCATTAGTCATAGACAGAAACTTTTGACAAAGTTTAAAAAGAAGTCGAGAGCCGAGGTGTTGCGTCATGGATATACTCAATAAGCCTACTATTCCAGGACTACATCATGCAGCACTGATAGAGCCCTGACTGAATTTCTTTCTCCCTTCTCCTTGTTTCACAGCCAATGTCCTTCCACTGCATTTTCACTTATGAGCTGTGCTGAGCCCTCCCGTTATGATGGCACAATGACAACAACTGACTCCATGTCCTTCCAGAGGTGGTCTCAGGCCTTTCTCAGACACAGCCAGCCCTGTTTCTATACGTGTGCCAACTCAATTCTATATTTCGAAGTGCGAATGGCAGGGGAAGAAAAGAGACTTCATCTCCCTCCTGTCCACACCGCGCATCGTTGGCTGATGCAAATTGTCAATGGCTCCGTTAAAGTCAGGAGTGCTACAGCAGCTTCATCGTACCCGATGGTCTGTCCCTCCCTCCGTCATCTGTATAACTCAGTTTATGGCCACACCGGGACCTTTTTCCCAGCTGAGCAAACCACCTTGTCACTGATAGGAAAGTCATGACCCTTACGACACAGTCATAATTTTAAAAGTGAGGAAACAAGTAGGTAAATACAAGGTGGCCAGCCAATTAGGGTTGTAATTAACTAGTGTCGATAACGAAGGTGTGAAGCCTGTTCCACAAGCCACCGGCTGGTGGAGCTGTCAGTGACATAAACACATGGTAAAGCCCATCTGGAGCTCTGCCTTCCTCCCAGCACTGCAGAAAACCCAGTTATCGCAGAAAAATAAAATGCTTTGCCATCTTGAGGCAGTTATTAGAAGCACGTAAGTGAAAACGACATTCTGTATTTTGAAATAAACAGTTTTCTATTGTCTACAATGATAAATTGATACACACTGATATCATCAATGAATACGAGCAGGTAGAAGAAGCATCTATTACTGAGGATGCAGTACATAGACCTGCACAATCCATGTGTAAGGAGATTGGATGGGAATGAAGCATGTGCCACTGGACACCATACGGTGGTGAGACAATAATATTGCTGCCATGTTTAAGAGAACACCATCTGAACTCACTGAATCACAGAACCACGGGACCTGAGCACAGCAATTGCTGTCCACAGTAAGGAAAAGGCCACGCTTCAATGTCACCATCAGATATCAGAAAACGCATATGTTGCTACTGAGCCCTTAGCATGAGGACCTGCAAAATTCCTGATGTTCTGCGAACATTGCCTAGTGCTCCACGGCATCTGCTAGAAGGCAATTCAGCCTGCTCCGAAAGAATAAACCGAAGAAGTCTAGTAAAGACAGAGTTGCTCAATGTTTCCATAATTTGCCCATCTCCAGATTTTGTGGTGCTCCTATGACAGTGATACAACGGTAGCAGGAAAACCTGTGGAGGAAAACCAAATGGAATGAGGCTGATGAGCTAATGCAGTACCTCAAACAAGTTACCTGTCATTTATAATGGAGCACCGTCAGCCAGGAGAGAAATGAAAGGATGCAAAGTCTAAAATTGAAACCACAAAGCGATATTCTGTAGGAATGGAAATGAAGGCAGCAAAACAGAGAGAAAATTACTGCAAAGCATTTGCATTTAAACCCAGAATGTTTGAGTGCAGAAACATCTATTGTAAATTTTAATTAAAGTTGCTCCTTATATATAAAATTTTCTCTATGCAGAATAGCAAAACAGAGGTAAGCTAGAACTTGCCCTTCAACTCGGAGGGTAATACCAGTACAGCTCCCTGATCAACTCATTTGCTATTATCATTCAGTTTATCCTAGCCTACTCTAGAGGGGATTCAAACTCAGATAGAAAGGCACCCTAAATTTGGAATTAAAATAACCCCATTGGGACTCATTTTGGCATGCCAGTTTAAATATCACAGTTAAATGGCCAAACTTGTTTAAACAAAGTAACAAGACCTACACTAATATAATCGCCCCATCACCCGTTTATGAGAGAAACAGTATTATTGTCTGCTGTTGCTAATGGTGAGAACAGCACTGGCCTGACAGATAGGCATGTTTTCTGCACCACACCAATAGCCATCTTCGTAACCCGGTAGCATATTAGAATTAAAGCTGACATTTTTAATATCTTCGTGTTGCCATACGCTATTTGGAAACTGCACATTAGGAAAGGATGCCCATCTATCTTAGTTAAGGTGAGCTGGGGCCTTCTTAACATCATTGATGATTTATTATTATTACTCTAAGATTAACACTGTGCTTGGCACTATAGAAAGCAAAAAATTAAGACACTTTCTGCAGTGAAAAACGCAGACAGTAACAGATAGAAAAATGCTGGGGAGAGAGGTCAAGCGATAAGAAGGACCAAATATTTCCTAAGAACAAGGCCTCTAGGCCAACTCCTATCTTGGTGCACGCTTTTCCATCTGCATGGAGATACCGTCTGCACACTTCAAAACTGAACAAGCTTTCTCTGGTGGATGTATCCAAAGATGGTATTTAGACTAGACTAAAATGTATCACTAACTCTGGATGTGAAGAAAATAACACAGTAACTAATTGTACTTTGTACTTACACAACTCTTCAAAATGTTGTTGTCAACAAGCACCGTGTTATTCAACAGACAGAGAAATGGAGGCAAAAGCAGTGACAGGCAAAGATCAAGGAAGGAGCCTTGAGGAGAACTCACCAGTTTTTCTGAACCCAAGTCCATTGTTTATGAAAGTCCATGGTTCACTGCTGAAATAATACTGCAAAAATGGCCAAGTTTTGCTTCTGTAAAGCAGCTTGGAATGCAAGAAAGTGTCAAACGAAGCTGTCACACCTCAAATCCACTACTGGCTTAGCAGGAAAGATCACATAAGAAATAGGAGTGGAAAAAAAGCCAAGAAAGTTGTTTTCAGAAACAGAAGTTTGGAGTAATGGTACCTGGGAAAGTATCAAAACCATTTTTTTTCCTGAATATGGGAAAAGAAATCTATTTTCAAATGGAAACCCATCTAAGGTATTTATACATCATCATAGAATCTTCATGGTTGGAAAGGACCTGTGAGATCATCAAGGCCCACCATACCCCCCAACCCACCCCCCCCCCCTCTCCAATCTCTGCCACTAGAGCATGCCCTCAAGTGCCAAATCTACACGCTTCCTAAATACCTCTAGGGATAGTGACCCAGTCACCTCCCTGGGCAGGCTCTTCCAGGACCTGACCACTCTTCCAGTAAAGTAATTCTTTCTAATGTCTAATCTAAACCTCCCCTGCACAACTTCAGACCTTTTCCTCTGGTCCTGTCATTTTTCACTTGGGAATAGACCCATACCTAAACATGCCCAGTGCCTTCAGCCTCTCCTCATATGACGTGGTCTCCAGACCCCTCACCAGTTTGGCAGCTCTCCTCTGGACACGCTCCAGCACTTCAGTGTCCCTCTTGTACAGAGAGGCCCAGAACTGAACACAGCACTCGAGGTGGGGTCTCACCAGTGCTGAGTATGGGGGGATGATCACTTCCCTGCTCCTGCTGGCCACACTATTCCTGATACAGGCCAGGATGCTGTTGGCCTTCTTGCCCACCTGGGCACACTGCTGGCTCATATTCAGCCGGCTGCCCACCAACACCCCCAGGTCCTTTTCCACCAGGCACCTCTCCAGCTGCTCTTCCCCCGAGCCTGTAGCGCTGCTTGGGGTTGTTGTGACCCAAGTGCAGGACCCAGCACTTGGGCTTATTAAACCTCATCATATGTGGTCTGATATTTTCCAGATAATGTCAATGGTTAAACATTAATGGAAGTCTCAGAGCTAGAACCAAGGAAAGGGAAACATGGCACTAAGTCTGTCAAATTGTCCTGCCCCTCGTATAGACGACACAGACAATTGTGGCCATTGGGAACCCAGGGAAGGAAAATGTCCCCATATGGGAGGGAAGCTGGAACAGAAAGATTTATTCTTTTCTTTTGGGGACTTCACAACTTCTGCTTCCAGTTGTGGTGGGCTGACCCTGGCCAGCAGCTAAGCACCCACCCAAGCTGCCCACTCCCCCACCACACCGTTCCTCCACTAGCACGATGGGGGAGAGAACAGGAAGAGCAAAAGCAAGAAAACTTACGGGCCAAGAGAAAGACCTCTGTAAGGGTTTTTTTTCCCCAAAAAAATACTCATTCTGGAATCATGGATGTTACTAGAGGCAGATTATGGTTACAATACCAAATAAGGCAGGACACGACAGAGATTGAACCTCAAAAGCATACATATTCTCTGACCTACGATCACTCCATACTCACAAAACCACAACAGGGGTCACTGAAATAGGTTGGAAAAGACTTTAAAGTTAGAATATTTCTGTGTGATACGGATGACTCCCATCTGCAAATCACTCAGTCATAGTCTGGGAAACTGAAACTGCCGCAAAAATTAAGCAGAACAAACAGCAAACTGATTTAGAAAATATATTTTATTCATAAAATGACTAAACATCAGTGCAGAGACAAAATATCTTGGAGCTGTATAACTTAGTCCCTGAATAGAAAACTCAGAATATTTTTGTTCTATCTTCAATAATGAAAACCGAAATAATAGCATAAAAATAAGATGACATCCAGACTGGGTGCTGGGAGCCTTCAGCTACTTGTTCTTTGATGTGTAAAACCCAGAGAAGGTGTCCAATGCTTTCCACAGTCACTTCCTACGTTATGATAATTTCATGAGTATAGGGCATGTTAACTTTCCCTGAAGTTCAGGAATTTTTGAAGAACTCCTCTAAGAAGAATATTCCCCCCAGAACACATTCTCTCAAAATATAGCTGTTTTCCAACAAGGCAGCATTTTTTATTTTAAGACCTTAAAGATGGACTTTGAAAAAGACAGTCTACACAAACAGGCTCTCTCTTCTTTTTTTATTATTTTTCTGTTTGGATACCTTTTTGTATACATTTTGAGAACACAAGAATTGTCACACTAGGTCAGATGAACCACTCCAGTACCTGACTGATTTGCCAAGAGCAGTTGTTGTTGGATAAGACCCTGGAGGGATGAGGGGTCCAAGAGAGACTGTGGATATTAAAGGATCATCTCCTTCTAGCTCAAGAGTGGTCCATCCCAATGAGCAGGAATTGAGGCAAAAATGCCAGAAGGCATCTTTTCTGCTCCTTAGCCTATGCACTTATACCATCCTGTTCCTCTGGACAAGGGAAGGCAAAAATTGCTGTCAACTAAGTAAGCAATCCACTCCAAATCGAAAATGGTAACAGATTCTGTGTTCCATGGAAATGGACTATGGCTCCCGTGGAAGGCAGCTGAGCATCCACAACAGAGAATGACAATTTACATCAGCTGTATTGAGTTGCTACAGTGTCTTTCACCTCCATCAGTCTCTGTAAGGCCAGCCTTCACACACATGCTCTTTTTTGAAGTTGAAGGAATAATTATTCCAACTAACCATAAAACCTTGATTTTCCAAAACATGATCAATTTAAAAAAATTCTACATGAGGAGTAGGAATACAGAAACTGTCTTCCTTCTCTCTCAAGAACAAAGGTAAGTTCTAATGTGGAAACAACATACATGATAAACATGTAAGTTTGACAAAACTCAGATTTTGTATTTTACAGTTGGACCTCTGACGTTACCAGAACAAAGAAAGTAAAGAACTTACATTAGTATCCATGACATTAAATATTTTAAAACCTCTCTTTGATACCAGTTGTGAATTTTCCTAAGAACATGTAGGTCACTATCAAATACTGCCTGATAAAGGTAGTACTAAGATACACAGATAATTTCTTTATGGAAATGAAGAGATCGTAACAGTCATCCCAGCTGGATATGACAGGAGTGACAGGTAAGTCACTCTGAAGAATTACGTCTAAGAATGTACCAGATGCAAGTTAACTCTCTCCATCTTTGGTTTTGAAACACATCTAGATACGAAGAATAACATACCACACTCCCATTTTGTCTTGTATTGCCAGTGGATTTTTTTCTATAAGTCACCCCATTGGAAGTTATCTGTACATTTCTGCTGAAAATGAATTTGAGATTAGTTTTCAAGACAGGTATCTGCATTCTTCACATCTTCAGAAAGGCAACCTGTAAAAAGAAGCAAAACCAATATCGTGCTTAGTTTCAATTTTGTAGGTAATACAAAAATGTCTCATTGTATTAACTGAAATTACATATTATAATCATCTTTTCACTTCAAAAAAATAACACACTAACACAATGAGAGAGCAGAGGCTATATTTGAGAGTAGTGTTGCTTTCCCACCACTTTTCTCCCTAATACGTCTCCTAAAAATTCCCAAGCTTAATCTTTTTGCTCAAGTATTGCACTGCACTTGTTACTGAACTACATATCAAACCCTTTTTTGTCCAGAATAACAAAGCACAAGGTGTTCATTTTGTCCAACTTTAAAGGCTATTTGATAGTATTTTGAAACTAGCTTAGATTAAAACTTTGATACATTCCCTGTTTTGCCAGAATACTAGCTTGTTTGAACAGTGCTGTCGCTGTAAGAGAAATCCTGATGACAAAGTCAGGACAAAAAGTCCTGATGAAAAGTTTGAAGTCATAAAGAAAAAAAGCCTTACATCTTAAAATGACCAGGAACCAAAATTTTACTGTAGGGGAGAAGACAAATACTTGTATATGATCAGAAGATAGCAGATGATGTACTTCTTTTTATTGCACAAAGTGGACTGTCATGTCTAACAGCTATTTAGAAGGAAGGTGATCAACCAAATGCAAGAGACCTATAGGATTTCTGGTGTCCCAACTCATTTGTTCTTGGTCACATGCATGCCGCAGTTTCCCCTGCATGGTTTTGGTTTTGTTTAGCCTTCTTCAGAACCTGCCAGATACTAACTCATAAAGTCAAGTTAGCTGAATGGAAACACAATCACATGTCCAGATTCTCACTTGCCAAGGAGATTGCTTCAGATACTCAATTGGGAACTTTGCTGATGACAAGGACAGAAAAAAAGATGGTCAGATGCCACCACAGAAGAACCAAAAAAAACCCTCAAAAGACTACCAGGTTACACAACAGTCTTCTGAAAATATAACCTGTTTCTCCTACCCCATGAAAAACACACAAGAAAAAAAAAACACACTTGAAACATACGTTTCCCCTTTTGTCTCTCCAAGATCTTTCATCAGTCACTTAAGTAAAGATTCCAAATACCATCAATTACTATTTTGGATTTTCAGAGCTGATCCTCAGTCACCACTCTACTTGATACTGTGACTAACGAATGCATGAAGCATAAACAGCTAGAAGAAATTGAATTAAAGGTTAAAATAACACTGAGTGTTCAGAACAGAGGATCCTATGGATCCTATGCCCAAAGAATGTTTAAGAGAGTTGTATGTCTGCTATAGAGCACGCAAAAAATTAAGCAAGTTTTAACATATGTAAGAGGCTTCTCAGAGAATTATTCATACAAAGGATTCATATATAAAATGACATGACTATGAGGCATGAAGGGGATGTGACAAAAGCAATTCCTGGTTAAAAATGGAAAAAATCAAGTGATCTCACTTCCTGAACATCTCTTTTGCTACTCCAACACTAACAGCAGTAACCTATTAGAAAGCTGCAATGATACTACATGAAGGGTTTGTATAGATAAGACAACTGAGATCCCCAAAATATTCCATATTTCTGAATCAGTCTGATCTCCTTCCAGACTGGAACTAAAATTCAGAAACAGAAATTTTCATGTAGAACATAAATTTTCAAAAACATCCGTAGGTGAAGCTGGCCAGCAAATACCCAACTGGCCAGGTGACGTCTGACTGCTTTCCCATGAGAATCTCATCACATTGACATATTGCCACCGAGAGTTTTCATTCAGCTTAATTAGCATTTTCCAAAATTAAAAACATTTCTGTGAGCTCAATCAAGGGGTGTGGTAAAGGGCAGAGACTACTTATCATGTAGGGAAATTTATCCACTAGGCCAAAGACTCCCACCGTAAAAGACATAAAATGAAAGGAAAATCAATATGCCTGTCACCTTTCTCATCATTTAGCCGCTCAGATGAAGAGAGACAGATGCATAATTAATAGCAAATGTAAAATCATACCTAAGCAGAAGAGTCATAAGTAACACAGGTAAGGGATGAAATCCTCGTACCAATTAAGTCAAAGGCAAAACTCACACTGGCTTTCAACAAGGCAAGAAATTCGTCCTTGCATTGCAAGGAAGAAAAAGAAAAATCAAGGAAAGCAATAACCATCTCAATTCATAAGATTCAAAGCATCAAGGAGATTTTTCTGTCCGACATTGCAGGCTCCTCTGATATACAGTTTTGAGGTACCATCAGAATGGACTTATTTGTTTAATTTGACTACTTGCTATATTTTACAATGCATGAAATATGCTTTTTCACTTCATTGAGAGGATCGTTTGCAACATAATATTTCCCTAGACTGCTAGGCTCCCCTACTGCCCAATAAAATGAAAAACATCAAAAAGAATCATTTACCACTGTCTGTATTTATATTTACTACCAATGTGAATGAAAAGAGCAGATTAGATCATTCCTGCAGTTGACATAGCTAACAAAAAAGGGGATAACACACAAAACTCATAAGCTGTTCAAAAAACTCCTGCAACACGTGAAGATGTTTGAGAACAAAACCAAGTAAAACTAAACTACTTAAGAAGTTCCACCTCATCCAATATGAAGCATACAAAATATTTCTTTACCATCACTGTTACTGCAGATGCTCTTGCATCTCTAAACAGTAGTAAACTGTATGTTCTACATAATAAATGAATTACTATAGGTTGGGAAAGTGGGACCAAGCGGTTTTCCCCTTGTTCTCCATCTATTAGGATACTTTCTCTCCAAGATGGACAACTACTGGCCTCTTGCAGGTCTTGCAGCAATTCTTTCAGTGAAGTCTTTAAAGCCAGTATTTCACTACTACTAGTACACTTTGAAAGAAAAATAATGCGCCAAACAGTTATCTGATCTACAACTAGGGTTTATCACTAAATTTAGAATAAAAGTCAGCTCTCTAATCAGTTTATTCAAGGATTTTTTATTGACCATATCTCAGCATGTTGTCCTCTTCTTAAAGGACTAGATGATCTTTAAGATCCCTTCCAACCCAAACCATTCAGTGATTCTTTGTGTATGTGTGACTCAAAATACTTAATATTGATCCATCATTAAGAACTGATTTTTGTACTCTAGCACCCTTACTTATGTGACGGGAGACACTGTTTTTTTCATTTCTTCACAATTATTTACGAAGATGATAATCTTACTCTCTCTGAGAGTATCAAGTGCCTCTCAGCACTCCACCCCATTAGATTCCACACAGCCAGATAACCTCTGGATAATGAACAAACATAAATTCCACATTTTCAAGCATTTTAAGAGATATTAATACAGAGGGAGCAGCAGAATACCACAAGCATACAAATGATATATCTCGCAAAATTGCTTTTTTTCTGTAAACAATAAAGCAGCAACAACTTTGTTAGAAGCTGTCAGAGTCAGTTAAGAAGTTAAGAAATCCAGGTTGTGCTCCCTCAGCCTCCGCAGGAAAATGGGAAAATGCAAAATATCAAACTGTTAAGCACACTCCAGACTATGTGGGAACAATAGCGAGGACTGGAAAAGCATCTCGTCAGAGAGCACGCTTACATGGTCAAACTTTGCAACAGGTTGCCTAGACAGGTTGTGCAGTCATCTCCATCTGTCTTTTGCATATTCCAAGCTGAACTGGAGACAGCCCGGGGCACTCGGCTCTGCCTGACCCTGCCTGAGCGGTGGGGTTGGATCGGGCAGCCTCCAGAGGTGCCCTTCAGCCTCGGCCACTCTGCGACTCTCTGACAATTTTGTCCATACACGCACCCAGGCCAGTGAAACAGCAGCACTACGCTGGGGGAAACTCTTTTACTATAAGCTACAAAAATAGAGGCTGGCAATATTCTTTCCTCGGTAGGGAGAATGTAGTTATGGGGTTATAGGTTTCAGTCTTTCTGAAACTTTCTAATAATATTTTATTTTATAGAGTGTTTCATCAAGCTGTGCCTCAAAGCATTTTCCTGACTTCACACGTTAAAAATCTCGCAGAAAACAGTGGGGTAAGGGCATTTCCTACTAAATTAAGCATCCAGACAGAGAGTCAAACACTGAGGAGTAATAGGTGAAAGGAAAAAGTTATAATTTCAGAAAATATTGCAAAAGTTATGGACATCTAATGAACAAAGGAGACAAAAGAAGTGGGTTCCAGATGGCAGAAGCTGCTGGAAAGAAATCTCTTCTACCCAAGTGGTAACACCGGGTGAGCGGGTAGAGTGGATGATTGCTGTAAGAGAAGCAGAAGCGTGACTAGAGGCAGCTAAACAATGTATTTTAAAGAAATACAATCTGCAAATCCAGTCCATACAATCTGTCTTGTGAAGCTGACAACAAACAGAGGGAATGCAGCACTAGGAGTAAATTATTTTCTCAGCTAAGCAAAGGAAAACAGTTCAATCTTTCAATCAGCTGCAAAAAACCAGAAAAGAAGCCAGATCCTTATTTCAACAAAACAGGAAAACAACCTGTATGCCAAAAGATCAACAGGAAGGGCTTCTTCAAGTACATTGGAGGAAAAAGGAAGACCAGAGAAGCTGTGGGACCACTGTTGACCGACACAGGAGCCATGGTGACGGAGGATGCGGAGAAGGCGGAGTTATTGAATGCCTTCTTTGCCTCGGTCTTTACTACTCAGCCCAGCCCTCAAGAGCCCCAGGCCTTGGAGAAAGTAACAGGGAAAGAGGAAGACTTCCCCTGGGTGGAGGAGGACCAAGTGAGGGATCAGTTAGGTCAGTTAGACATTCAGAAGTCCATGGGCCCTGATGGGATACACCCGAGGGTGCTGAAGGAGCTGGCGGATGTCATTGCTGGGCCGCTCTCCACCATCTTTGAAAGGTCCTGGAGAACAGGCGAGGTGCCTGAAGACTGGAGGAAAGCCAATGTCACTCCAGTCTTCAAAAAGGGCAAGAAGGAGGACCCGGGGAACTACAGGCCGGTCAGCCTCACCTCCATCCCTGGAAAGATGATGGAACAGCTCGTTCTGGGCGTCATCTCAAAGCATATGGAGGAAAAGAAGGCCATCAGAAGTACTCAGCATGGATTCACCAAGGGGAAATCATGCCTGACTAATCTGATCGCCTTCTATGATGGTGTGACTGGATGGATGGATGAGGGGAGAGCGGTCGATGTGGTCTACCTTGACTTCAGCAAGGCGTTTGACACGGTCTCCCACAGCATCCTCCTAGGGAAGCTTAGGAAGAGTGGGTTAGATGAATGGACAGTGAGGTGGATAGAGAACTGGTTGAAGGACAGAGCCCAGAGGGTTGTGATTAGGGGCGTGGAGTCTAGCTGGAGGTCAGTGATGAGCGGTGTTCCCCAGGGGTCAGTACTGGGCCCAGTGCTCTTCAATATATTCATCAATGACCTGGATGAGGGGATAGAGTGCACCCTCAGCAAGTTTGCTGACGACACAAAGCTGGGAGGGGTGGCTGACACCCCGGAAGGCTGTGCCGCCATCCAGAGAGACCTGGACAGGCTGGAGAGCTGGGCGGAGAGGAACCTCATGAAATTCAATAAGGGCAAGTGTAGGGTGCTGCACCTGGGGAGGAATAACCCCCTGCACCAGTACAGGTTGGGAGCTGACCTGCTGGAGAGCAGCTCTGAGGAAAGGGACCTGGGAGTCCTGGTGGACAACAGGATGACCATGAGCCAGCAATGTGCCCTTGTGGCCAAGAAGGCCAATGGCATCCTGGGGTGCATCAAGAAGAGTGTGGCCAGCAGGTGGAGGGAGGTCATCCTCCCCCTCTACTCTGCCTTGGTGAGGCCCCACCTGGAGTACTGTGTCCAGTTCTGGGCTCCCCAGCTCAAGAGGGACAAGGAATTGCTGGAGAGGGTGCAGCATAGGGCTACTAAGATGATTAGGGGACTGGAACACCTCTCCTATGAAGATAGACTAAGGGAATTAGGTCTCTTTAGCCTGGAAAAGAGGCGTCTGAGGGGGGACCTAATTAACACTTATAAATACTTGAAGGGTGGGTGTCAGGAGGATGGGGCCAGGCTCTTTTCAGTGGTGCCCAGTGATAGGACAAGGGGTAACGGGCACAAACTTGAGCATAGGAAGTTCCACCTAAACATGAGGAGGAACTTCTTTACCTTGAGAGTGGCAGAGCACTGGAACAAGCTGCCCAGGGAGGTGGTGGAGTCTCCGTCTCTGGAGACATTCAAAACCCGCCTGGACGCGTTCCTGTGTAACCTGCTCTAAGGTGGCCCTGCTCTGGCAGGGGGGTTGGACTAGATGATCTACTAAGGTCCCTTCCAACCCTAGGATTCTATGATTCTATGATTCTATGAAAAGATGCATTCCGATGCTCTTAACACAAACTTTTAAACTGCTCTTATGTTTGCATTCTCTTTAAAGGATACCAAGTGAATTGTGCATACATAAAGATCTCTCTCTATTTCTCTCAAATCTCTAATACCTATGGCTCTCCCAAGAGTCAAACAAAAGTAGGCAGAAGATATACTATAGAATTTCTCTGCAGTATTAGAGAGGGAATAGTACTTCTGCTTACTCCTGCATAACTATAAAGGAAAACTGTGGGTTGAAAGTAGTTGCATATGCTTTGGTTTCAGCAGAAGAAAATGAACCTATTAAACCTACAAATGTGTCCTGAAATATGACTGCTCTGGTTTTGCTGTTCCATTGCACATCGAAGAACAAAACTCCACTACTAGTCTCAAAACTGAAGCCTTAACATATAAGGCATTTTACTGTTGTCTTCTTTGAACATTAGACCAATTTTTAAACACTACCACACACAGTCCATAACATAATATTGTGTTTTTGAAGAATAAAACTTCCACTGCTGTCTTAAATCATATCTACTGCAAGCAGACAATCTGTACATAAACAGATACCCATGCTTTAATCCTGCACATGTGCTAGTGTGAGATCAGGCGTGATTGAACGACTTCAGAGGAAACATTGATTATACGCCAGTGAGGCTACAGCCTACAAACAACATCAAATGCTGTATTCAATTCCACTCAAGGTTGACAGATAATCAAGCAATGCCACGCCATCCATATAAGTAGGAAGAAAGTAACCTTCCCAAGAAGATGTGGACAGCTGTGGGCAGGTCTCTAATCCTAGATCCAGCTATCCTTCCAGCTATGGAAGACGTTAACTTCACAGGGCCAACGGCATCCCTCTGCCACAAGTTACTGCTCCTCTCTCCCCAGAAAATGCCATTTCAAGCTTTCTACCTAGTGTCTGGTGAAATCAGATTGGTATGCTAAACTCTGGTCTGCAGTAACCAGATTGACCTATCCTAGAAACTAGAAAGGGAGAGTTTGAACAAACAATTCTGCTGGCAGATCACAGAGGAGAGACTAAGTTCTAGTGGCAACAAGAAGGAAAAGCTGAGAATAGTGTTTCCTTCCATGCGGACAGCTGGATTTGGAAGATAAGGTATACACAAAGCCTCAGTCCAAAGTCTAATTCACATAGATTTGTATTACCACCAAAAGCTAAGGCTAGTGCTAAATGTTACGGTTCAAGACTAAATAATCATAGCTAATACAACCACTTGGGTGGTTGCAATCACAGTGCAATCAAGGTGCCCTGTACATAGAATACGCCTCTACCTTGAAAAAACAATCAGAGGAATTGACATAACTACATCTGTGTGAGCACAACTGAGCCTACATGTAAAAATACCTGTATTTGATAATGTACTGGTACAACTACAGTGACAATGTGCATAAACACATAGAGGAGGCCATAATCCTGCCTGATACATTTCTCACTGCTGTTAAATAAAAGAGTGGGATGATTATAACGATTATAAAGCACCTGCACCACGTCCAGGCCCCAGCTCTATAAATATCTGGTTTCTGATAAACTCTGCTCGAAGTTTGGTGCTCCCACAGCTGCTGATGAGGCACGGAGGAGCCAAAGGAATACTGCCTTCTCTGAGGCACAACAGTGCTCTTCCCACTCCTGTGCCACCACCAGAAGCAGCAATGTCTTATAGCTGTTTCCATTACCCACGGATTAGCAACTATTGGCAATTGCTGATTATAAATAACCACACTAAAACTTAAGAGCTCGCCTGCCTACTCATACTGCACAGTTTACATATTCACTCTCACCTAACGGTCAGGGACCAAGTCCCACGATGAACAAATAACCTGTTCCAGAAATACATTTTGGCACCAGTGTGAATGAACGGACACAAAGCAGATGGTATTCGATGAACAGAGACACGAGAGAACATTAACTGCTATATTTACACTCACCCCCACTGAATCCACAGACCCATAAAAAAGCAGCTGTCTTTTCCAGACTGAACGCTACCAAGCTGTTGCATATTACCCCTACATTTCTGAGGCTGCTCCTGGGAAAGCGCAAAGGCATTTTTAGAGGATATTGGAGAGGAGGGCAGCATATTCACTACTAGAAGAATCAGAGGAGCCAAAGATGTCCCTACCTTGACAGTGTAGAATTTGCTTGCCTTAAGATAGCATCCTGGTAGCCTGCAAACTCCCTGGCTGTACTCCAGCTGCAAATTTGCCCTCTGTTACACTGATGTTTAATTCTCTTTTTTCTACAGTCCAGGCTCTTGGGATGATAGCTGAATGTTACATCACTCCATCCCTGCTTCCCCTTTGACACAGGTGGTGCAAGAACCAACAAGGAGGGGAGCACTCCTGGACCTAGTATTAACAAACGCAGAGGGACTAGTGGAGGACATTAGGGTTGGGGGCACCCTGGGCTGTAGTGATCATGAAAAAATAGAGTTCAGGATCACGGGTGCTGCACACAAAGCAGCAAGTAGGGTCACAACCCTGGACTTCAGGAGGGCTGACTTTGATCTCTTCAGGAAGCTGCTTGGGGAGATCTCGTGGGATAGGGCACTGGAAGGCAAAGGGGCTCACGAGAGCTGGCTGGTGTTCAAAGACCACTTCCTCCAAGCTCAAGATNAGACCTGTCTGCTCTAATATCTCCTCCACAGCCAATCAATGGCAGCACTTACCATGTCAAAAATAATTGCTTTAGGTTCTCTCAGAGAGGGAAAGTTTCCCAATGTGCTTTAAATGCCATGCAGTGAGAAGTCTGCTTTTGAGTAGGCATCAGAATATGAAAAAGTGTTTTATATAATTATCCTTCCTTGGCATTTTTTGGACTAAGCAAACTGAGGAACCACCAGCCTGTGCTCACAGCAGCACAGCTTCACATCACTAGGCTGGTAAGATTTACATAAGTCTTTACTATAAAAAAACCAAAGAATTTCAAACAAAAATGTCACTAGAGGAATTTGAGTCCCTTGAAAAGGGACTAAAACAATAATACAACACTACAGATTGACTGAACAGATATAGTTGGACAAGTTAAGTTTGAAATATTTAATCAAATAAGAAGCTAAAATCTAGAGTCAGTACAAAAGCCTTCAGGACTACCACTATCATACTGGAATTCCAATAGGGACAGAAACTAAAATATATCCAGAGTACTCTCAAAGCCAGACACGGCAGCACTCTGCTGCACAGGACTACATGGTGATGGCAATGATGAAGTCATCAGAAGCACAGGTTGTGGACCTATGTTATCCTGACAAGATAAAACCCTGCAAATTTGGTTGAGGAATAAGGCTGTGTAGAATGGCAGCTTTGCTATCTGACCCACTAACCCCTATGGGGCTCAGATTTGGGTGTGCACATTTTGTGAAAGACTCTTACCTCACTCACTCCACAGGAGGTCAAGGTCATTCTTTAGCAAATGTATCTGCAAGAAATTTCCCACCTCGAAGAGAAAATGTTTCAGGCAGCTCTACGGTCTTACAGGAAACATATTTTTGGCCAGTGCTACACTACCACAGCAGCAGAGAAACACTGGTGGCAACCAAATCTGGAGAGAACTTGGTTTCAGCAGACCTATCATCTAAACAGCAAATTCTCCAGCACTTCTAAGAGAAGGCTGAGGAAAGGCAAGTCCTCTCCTGTATGATGTGGAAGGCACTGTAGATCTACGGGCTTTCCAGTCTTCATTGCAGGAAGAAACTTATTAGGAAAACGTCACTCTCATAAATCAATTTCTTCTTCTGTCCAAGCTGGGGAAGATATAAAATATAACAAAAAGAGCCAAGCAGAAAGAGAATTCAAGATTCCTTTAATTCAACTGCCAGTCGAATTAATTATAACCAAAGCAAGGATTTATTCTTTTAAGTATCATTTCTCAATCTGGTAATGCCCCTTCAGGATTTATGAAATAAACCCACCTATAAATCAGCATGCATTCGTTCAACTAATCCTTCCTAAAAGCATTAGTTTCTTATAAGAATGAAGCTGGATTTGAAATGCAACAGAGATAAATAAGAAAAAGCAAGACATTTTTCTGAAGTCCCAGGCTATGCATGTGCACTGCAAGCTATCTCCTTGCTAATGTAACAGTTGCATGCTGAAGCTTGCCCAAGTTTTAGAGGGAAAACTATAAGCAGCTGCAAAAACAGTAGAAAATAAATCTCTGCATGTTTTTATTTTCTATGAAGACAACCAATTTTTCTTTATTTTAGATCAAGTAGTTCTCTGTGTGAAAAAAGTAAAAGGGTTTTTGGGTGGCTTTTTTTCACGTTCAAGTTGAGAATGCTATTAATCTTTGTATCTTTACATCTAGATATGGGAAGCCCCAAAACTTCATGGCTTTATTTTGTCTTTTGCCAAGCCTTCCTCATTAGCCTATACCACTTGTATTTCCACTACAGACATTACTTCTTGTAGTACCGAATCATTAAGACAGGCACAGAAACAGCAGTATTATTTACCTTTGTTAGTCTTAAATACAGTTTCTCTCGAATTAAAACCACAGTAGAGGATGGAACTTAGTACTAATGTTGCATTGCAACTGCTGATCCAAACAGAACTGGGCTACAAAACCCGTGGAATTTAGGATTTTCTTAGTCAACACTGGATAACGTTTGGCTTTTACTGTATTAGTTATCACACCGAACTTCACACTAATCAGGCAACACAAGCAGCACATATTTTTCTACTTCGAGTGGTTTTAAACTGCCGTAGGAAAGAAATCTGTTTAAGCACATACATGTATGGGCAGTTGGGAGACACACGGTAATCTAAACCAAACAAGCCACTGCAAGCTGCTGTGTCAATCTGCAGCATGCTAGCTACGTCCTAAAGCTAGACACATGTGAAGAAATTAATCCTTGGCACACTAAACTGGAACATATGATGCAACTCCTAAAAAACTCTATTCTTGCTGAAAGGCGTTGCACAAAGATGAATTAGAGAAGGTCGTGTTTGCCACCCTTTCAAAGACCTACACTCCAACCCCATCTCACATTTTCACACACAGCCTGCTACCACAGCAGGAATTGCTCTGGATCAGTTTCCGGAAAGTCAGGTCAGTGTAAGTCTCTGTTGTGTTTTTGTAGTTCTCGTACCACTAGATTTCTTTGCAGTCTTTCAGCAATGAGGAAAAGAATGGAAAAAAAGCCATGAATGAGGCACTACGCATAGTCTGATGTCTTTTAACGGAAAGGTCTAGATAGAGAGATATATGGATTTATTTTGTTGACCACAAAGCAAGTAAATTGCACCTAATTTCAGAGGGAATAAATAGGCCCAACTAAATGGCAACATAATCTTGCTTCAACAGTATCATCAAATCACCTCTCTCAAAAGTAAGCTGACAAGGTATCTCACACCATGTCAGGTGTGAGATCAGATGCTTTTATTTCTTGATGAGACGCTGGCTTACCCAGATGTGCAATGTCCTGGTCATTTGCATGGCTGTTACTTTCAATTAGATGCTCCTTGGTGGTATTCTCTGCAACATAATTTATGAAGCATTCTATCTCAGCAAAATACCCTCTGTTACTGTATTCCAACCCTATTATGACTTGAAGAGAGGGAAGCGCTAACAAATGTGAAAGAGAAGCACTGGTTTTAAGTCTTTACTACACAATAGCATGCTCAGTTGGATTCTAAGCTGGCAAATGTCTCCTTCCTTCCTCTCCTCCTGTCCCTTTATGAATACATGAAGTATTGTAATAAACTATAGAACAGGGGAGTGCTTTTGAAGTGCTGTATCATCCAAACCAGAAAAATGAATAATATAGTATTCTATTACCAGCTTATTTTTCCAGCTCAAATAAACCCTTCACCATAAACTAACATTTTCTCTATTATTCCCTAACATTGAACCATTCACCACATTAACTCAAATCTTCTTTCTCCTATTTTTAACCACTACCCTTAACGTTTTTCTCCTCGCACCAATCCTTCTCCCATAAACCCACACAATACACCTTTAGCCAAGATTTACCTCCAGCCGTGCTATGGCTCATATACTACAGTAGGAGACAAAGCCTCCACACAGTGTTGCTCACACTGTTTCCCTAGAAAAAGCAAGATTACCACAAAAATAATTATATGTTTCCCAGCTGCAGCAGCAGGTAAAATCTGTAAGCCAGAATCCCCTCCAGGGCCTGGCTGGAGATGCCTATTTCTTGCTTGTGTTTCTTGTCTTATTTTTCCCTCCCCTCCCCTGCCCTTAATGTGAGTAAAAATAGCAAGCTTAGACTATTTCAATTTTAGAATCAACACGGTGGAATGCTAAAGAGAACTAGGAACTGAACTGGAAACATAAGTAGAAAGGAGGAGAAAGTAGTATTTCTTGCTAAAAACCGAAGCACTCGCACTAAATAAAATGGATACGTAATTGGTGTAGTGCATTATCAAGGCTATCATGAAAGTAACAACTAAAAAAATTATTTGGGTTTCCCTCATGCTCTCCACAACTCTCAGTGTAACAGCAATACAGTTATCTGCAGGATTCAGCACTGGCAAAACACCAAAGCCATTAGATATTAATGTTGTAGGTCAATGCATTTTTGAATTTTAATTTAATGAAAATCAATCTTTCTCTCTTTGTCTGAATTTAGCCACCTGTTAAGAGTCTGAGGCCACTCGTATGGCCACCTTCTCATCTCTTACAGTAAGATGCTACAGAAAACCAAACAGACAGGTAAAACTGACATGAGAAACTACGGTGCAGCACCAGGGTTCACCTGCTCTGTCTTCAAACTGACTGTGAGGAAAAGCTATGCTAAAAACTACTGTGGTAAAGTGTTTAAAATCAAAGTGGCAACAAGAAACAAGCCAACCACTTCTGATTAACACTCTACCAGCTGATGGCCTGGTGGGAGAAGTTAATCTAATTTTCTGCTTTCATCTCCAAACTGTTTCATTTATATCCAAAAAGAAAGTTTCCCAAAACCCGAAAGCTAAGAAATGGTCTATTATTTTCATTTCCTGCAATATTTAGAGTTAGCACTGCCATAGAAACCAGTACACCGACATAAACTGGGTTTGTAAGAGTCTCCCTTAGGAAATGCTACGTGAGCAGAGCACACCTTCATGTCACGTTGCAACTGCTGGGATACCTTGTCACAGTGTGAGAAACAGCCATCTCGTGCGTGCACATCCACCTCTGAATACACCAAACCCAAACGCTACCTAAAGTACTATTCGAAATACCAAGAAGATGTGGGGAGAGAGCAGAGGGAGCATGACATAGAATGGATGCATTAGAGAACAACAGAAATACATTAGATCTTTTAATGAGAAGTATTTGGTTATGTGCTCACATTTACATGCAATTAATATGGTCCAAACAATCTACTATAACTCAAAAGAATGAGGTAGAAGAGATTAAAGGAGGATGTGGCATTGCTAAGTAACACTTTGAAACTAGATAGTTTGAGCAGGTGTCTTCATTGGGTTATCTTCTGAAAGCTTTATGGGAAAAAAAAGCAAGTTTGAAAAATTAGCTGCTAAAATTCTCTCTTTGCTTCCTGGCAGTTAAAACTGGAATGAGAATAAATACCTCCCTGCATGAAGCATGAGGATTAATTTGTTTGTGTATATAAGTGGGTATTTAACTATCAACTACTATTTTAATTTTAACACCTTATAGGGACTATTGCATTCCTATCCAAGTTCAGCTTTTGGCAAGAGATTAGGATTCAGTTAAAATGGGAACAGGTGTTTGGAAGATGATATGGCTGTAATGAAAGCACTAACCAAGAAGATGAAGGGAAAAATAATTTAAATACGGCATTCGTCTGTACCCTATGAAACAGAGAAACACCCAAAAGAAAACACAAAATCACAACAACTAAGGGATATTTAGG